>PVKA01002402.1:0-125545 GCA_004027165.1 Ctenomys sociabilis
TTTGTTATTTCCTATATGCTACATCTGGAGGTATGAAAATATTTCAAGTTTGTATAACTAGAAAATATTTTACTTTTAGTTTTCAATGTTTGCTAAGTATAAAATTCAAAGAGGATAAATGTTTTTTCTTTCAGTCCTTTAATTAGTCTAGTTTCTTACATACCTGGTCCTTTTATTTTTTCTTTCTAATGTAGAATAAGATGCTATTTAATTTTGTTCTTCCATAGCTAATATTGTTATGTATATGCTTTAATCATTTTTTTCCTTACAATAAGTTTTGGACAACTTCATTTTTGTGTATCTTGGTATGATTTTATTTAAGTTTCTTGTGCAAAAAGGTTTTTTCTTGGAAATGTGGTTTAAGTTGAATTCAGAAATTTTAAATCTTTAAATATTTATTGCCTACTCCTTTCTACTTTGAGAATTCAAATTATATGAATATATAAAAAAGGAGCAGTTAATGCTTACAATTTTTGTTTTTACTCTGATTTATTTTCTCTTTTGAATTTCTTGTAACTTCTTAGTTATTGGTTTTTTTTAATAAAACATAATTTATATCTGGCAATCTGAAAAACTAATTTGCATATAGCATCATGTAATACAGCAACCACTGCTGGATTCCTATTACTTTGTTTAGTGAAATCTTGTATCATGTATAATGCTGTTTTCTTCTATCACTATTTTGTATTCTTTAAAAAATAAAAAGTACGAACAAAAAAAAATTTAGAAGGAATTTCTTAAAAAACAGTAGTGCCAACCAAAAGAATTTCACATTTCTGTATGAAGAGTCCAATGTGGAGAACACCTGCAATTTGGCACTCAGGAGCTGAGGCAGAAGATTGCTAAAACTTTAAAGACAGCCTGAAGTACATGGTGAAACCCAGTCCCCAAAATCAACAAGTAACATTCGTTCGTTTTTAAAAAGTATTTGGTACAGTGTCTCGCTATGCAGCTTGGACTCATAGCGATCTTCCTATCTCAGCCTCCCCAGTGCTGGGATTACAGGTGTGTGCCACCATGCCTGGTTTCAGTAGCCAGCACAGCGCACCCAGGATTCCAGGGATGGCACAACTTGCAGTACTGGGTATCAAACGTGGGTCATTGCACTTGCCAGGCAGCCACTTAGACCACTGAAGTATCTACCCAGCCCAAAGCTTTCACTTTTATGGTCTTGCATTTTATAGGAAAACTATTGCCTTGTTTCCCCACAATTCTACAGCACCATGCATAGTGGCACTGACTAGATCAATACACAAAAGCTGCCTTTGTGAATTTATGTTCTTCAATGCTGATGTGAACATGCTCTGTGTTGTAACCCTAATCCTGGAGTCAAACAATGTGTGAAAGCTTCTCTCTTCTCTGGCCTGGGTACATCAGGACTACTTTCATGTAAATATCTGAGAACAGGTGGGATACTAGTGCTTTAGACTTTTATCTCTATTGTCATTCTACTTTGGCAAGGGCAGCACCTGTAACAAATGATAGTGACTGAGACTTCCACCTACCGGAGATCAACGCTGCATCTTCTCCCTCAACTGACTTTAGTGAAATCACCATTTCTCCAATATCTCTGTATAGGATTCATTTAACGTGCATGGAAGCTCTACAGAAAATACTACATGGTGTTAAAGACTCTGACACATCTCAAAATGATACAACAGAACAGTTGAAGTTATTTTGAAGAGAGTTTTCCAGTTTTTTTTAAACAGGGTCTCACTATGCAGTTTGGGCCAGGGATCAAACTCAGGACCTTGTGCTTGCCAGAAGGTTCTTATGTCTCTGAGCTATCTGTCCAGCCCTGAAGAGAGCATTTTTAAAGACTCTTGATTCCAGGTGTTTTTGTCCTAGGGTGTTTCACCTCAAAGACTGGATAGTTTTTTTTTTTTTTTTTTTTTTAAGACTAGACAGTTGAACTTGCCTTCAGACATCAGAGAAGGGCTTTGCCCAGACTGTTTTTACACAATGTACTAATCTGTTACTATACTTGTGTACAGGTGAATTAAAAATATCAGACTTCACCTGGAGAGCTCCACAATGACCTATGAGTCACAGCTATGCTGATCCTTTATAGAGGTCATTTCTCCTCCATGCAGAATAGCTGTTTCAATTGTTCAGCAACTTGTGTTTACCTTTGAGATAGGGTCTCATTATACACCTACAGGAATATTTTGTACACAGTATTATCACTTACCCAAAATAGTATCAAAAAGTATGCTAAGCCAGATGTTGTGGCACATGGCTGTAACCCCAGCACTCAGGAAGCTGAGCAAGAGGATCACTGCAAGTTTGAGGATAGCCTGAGCTAAAAGTGAGTTCAAGGACAGCCTGAAAAGCATGAGACCCTATCTCAAAGGTAAACACAAGTATGCTGAACAAAAAGTACTAAAAATATGTGTGCTCAGGCCACAACTCATGGAGCCCAAGGTAAGATTGAAGAAGCGCCCAACTGTGTGCTTTGGCTACAGAAGTCAGTATTCATTAACTTCCTTATGGGGAGTCCTAGCTAATCTTTCAAATATGCAGAGCTAACTGTGGTGTCTATGTTTAGGCTGTCATCTGCAACAGCAGAGAAGGCTCATCTCTGAGAAACACTCTGGGTAAAGTACAATATCATTAGCATTGTCATCTTGGCACCTAACATGAGGTGTATTTCTTTATGTAAGAACATGGTGCAATTCTGCCATGATCAAGACAGATAAAATATTAACATTTCTACTTCACATCATTTCCTGATACTTGTTATTGTTTCAAACTGCTCCTGTGTCTGCACTGCCCTATCAGATCTGTATTTGTGCATGAATTCAAAATAGAACAGACTATGGGAATAACCATTAAGAGCCCTCTTCCTGTCCCTCTCTCGGACAGGAGCTTTCTTTCCCCCAATATATTCTGCTCTTTTTTTTTTTTTTGGAACCAGGGATTGAACTCAGGCCCTTGAGTTTGCCTGGGAAGTACTTATTCCACTAAGCCATCTCTCCAGCCCTGGGCTTAGGTATATTTCTGTCAGTATTAGAGCACTTAAATTTCACATAGCAAGGACCTAGATTTGGCCACTGTTTTGAACATGGCCAATGCATTAAATTACAATCAATTATTTACTGCCAAATATAGGGGTAAGAAATTGACATGGTAATGGCACACCTCACTAAGCTAACTCATGTTTTAAGAGATTCCAGTTAAACTGCCATAGCAGAGAATGCTGGTCTTAATTTCTAGGATCAATCTGAAGTCAGGTTTCTTCACATTTTATATTTATTCAGTACAACTGTCCGCTTTCCTTGCTAATAGCTGCAATGAGGCATTAATAGTGAACTCTGCTGTCTCACTCACCTTGTGGCCTTCCTCCTTAAGCTAGCAACTGGAGTGAGGGGACCTGCTGCTCCACTACCCTAGGATGAGTCAGCAACGAATCCCTAAGCAATGCTTGCTGATCATCCTAATCCCACTGACCAGCCATGCCATGACTGTAAAATGCACGATCACTGTCTTTCCCCAAGTCCCGTGATCTTTCAGTAACATTTCTTCCCTCTGAAAAGGGTACCTTACGGAAAACCGTTAGTTCAAGTTGGCAGTGAGCTCTGGAGAAAATGTCATGAAGAAAGCTGTGTCTAACACACCACCATTGCTTAAACCACCAGTGATACGTGCATGACTATCTCATTCAGCAGCTTATAACCTAACCTGATGGGACTGTCCCACACTGCCCAGTGGGACACTCATGCACAAGCCAGCGCTGGTTCAGAGCTACCTAGTATAAAGACATATAATACATGCCTATAACCCCAGCTCAATGGGGAGCAGCAAAGATCTGAACCCAAGGTTAGCCTAAGCTTTCAGAGATGTCCTTGAACTATGGGGAAGTGGGGTTGGGTTCTGCAGGATGATTTAAACCTATTATATTTCTCACCTCTATTAAAATACAGACAAAACAGGGTAATATGAAAAGTCAAATTTACATGAAAATACGATGCAATTACAAACCACTTGAGTTACTGTGCACGTTTCAAGCACAGTAATTTGAGACCCCACTAGCTTACACTCCATTGGATCTGCTGATCACATCATCAAACACCTCAGGACAGAAAAAACTGCAGCTGGCTCCCACTGTTTTGGTCAATGCAGCCTGCTGCTTGGATGGGACATCTGACTACTTTCTCCTGTTGAGTAGAAACTATGGTTGGTCTAGTAGGAATAAAAAATGGTCCCCCACTGCATACTAGACAGATAGTATCTTGCATACAGCTTTTGAATGGTATTGCATCTAGCAACTTTTTTTTTTAAATGTATTTAGTACAGGATCTCATTACACAGATCAGATTTGTAGTGATCCTGTTTTCAGTCTCCCAAGCTGAGATTACAGGCATGCACCACTCAGTGTCTCAGAGTGCCCTGGCACAGAGTGCTGGAGATCGAAGCCTGGTCCCGGAGACTGCCTAAGCAGGGGCTTTAATCCACTATCTGGCCAGTCCTGTCCTTGTTTCTTTTTCATTTCTTATGTTCTTATGCATATTGTCAAAAGGGGCCTGAATTCACTTACCCCTAGGCAGAGTGCTAAGATGTACTTCCTGTGGCCCTTTTATACAGTATAATGGAAGTAACTTTAGAGACTGCACTTTTTATCCAGAAACATTTCTCTTTATTTTGGTAATGGGCTTTATAAAATGTACGGGTTTATCTCAACATGAAAATATTTCAATGCATGACATTCTTGCCCAATGATGGACTTCCTATTTTTTTGTGTATCTGTTCAGAGGAGCTTATCCACTCTTCCATCGTGTGGGAAGAGGCAGCTGGCACAGACAGTGGTCACAGAATCACAATGTCTGAGGCTTTCAGAGGACGCTGGTCTCTCCGACTGCCTGACTCCATTTCTTCAATCATAAAATTGTGTAAGGTCATTCATTATTGAAGGTTGTAGGAATTTTCTCCCCTCCAGATCAAAATTCTCTCTTTCCCTCATTTTGCTTTTCTGTGCTGTTGACCTACTCAGATCCTGCCTAGTTACATCAATGAGCTGTTTATTTTTGTCAATTCTTTTCTCAATGCATCTAAAATGTCTTGTTTCAGCCTGTCATGCTTACACCCTCCTGTCTGGATGTCACAGGCTGGAGATGACAGGGGACCTGCTGCCATTCACTGCCCTTGAACTGCATTATTTCTGTTTACAGTTAATATTCATTTCAGTGAGCCTATCCCCACAAACTACCAATACAAACCAGTCTAAGTCAACATAAAAGACAAAGTAGGTTCATCACAAATGTTTTGAGTTTACCCTAATTAAAACATTACACAATGTATACACATATCACAACATCACATGGCACCTCATAAATATATACAATGTCTTTTCTGCTTTCAATTTAGTTGTGCAACATGAAGGGGAAAGAAAATCTTGCACTAGAGTGCCTATATTAATTGGTGAACAGGAATTTTGTTATGAACTCATTTTAAGTGGACGACGATACATTGGTGCTTGGAAATTATGTCAGATTTTTTTTCACAGTCGTGCAGATAATCATCCAGTAAGTTATTACAGCTTAAACAGTGCTCTGGTTTAAAAAAAAAAGCTTATATCAAAGGAAAGTAAGGATCATGTAGAAAACCAGAGGACAACGGGCTGGGTATAAAGCTCAGTGACAACACCAGCTTGCCAAGCGTGAGGCCAAGTTTGATTCCCACTACCAAAAAAAAAAATTTTTTTTTTTTTGATGAGCATGGTGGTGCACACCTATAATCCCAGCACTCAGGAGGATCACTGAGTTCTGAGAGTTCAAGAGGAGCTTCAGCTATAAAGTGAACTCAAGGCCAGCCCAGTCTGAATTGCAGAGTGAGAACCTGTCTCAAAAACAGCCCTCTACTGGGGCTGGAGAGGTAGCTCAGTGGAATAAGTGCTTCCTTGGCAAGTGCAAAAGCCTGAGCTCAATCTCCAGTTCTGGGGGTAAAAAAACAGCTCTCCCACCCCCAAAAAGACATACTTAACATAATGCATAAAGTCACAATTTTAGTAACAAGTATTTCCCCAGGAACCAAAGTTGGAAGTTCAGTAGTTACTATCCCATAAATATATCCATTAGGTAGTTTAAAAAAAATGCTTTACATGAGAGTAAAGCATTAAAGATGTATGCTTTTACTGTGCACTATATGCTTACTATGTCCTTTTTTTTTGTGTGTGGAAATGGGGATTGAACTCAGGCCCTTGCGCTTGCCAGGAAATTCCACTGAGCCGTCTCCCTGGCCCCTGTCCTATTTTTTATGTTTGGAATATTTTTACTCTAACAAGTAGCAATGATCTCAGTTTTTTTTTTCTCTTGTCTTTAAATATTCAGAAAAAAAAGGTGCACTAACAGCTGCTACAGAAGTTCTCAAAATTTTTCAGGAATCTGGCAGCAACAGAACCCTTCATCTGAAAAGCAGCCACGATAATAACCATCCAAAGACACTAAAGTCTTAAAAAGGTGAACTATCTTAATCTTGTTAGCCCTTACTCTGGCTTACTTCTTCCTAGTATAGTATTACTTATCTTTGCATGCCATAGTTTAAAAAATTATTTATAGACACATATAAAACACTGTCTTAATTCTGTAAGCACCAAGGAATCAACATTCCCTTGGCTCCAAGTTCTTGTTTGTGGATCTTGGCACTGTTGGGAAGTGAATAACACTGTACAAATAACTACAGTAATAAGCCAGCTCTGCTCAGAAATACTCATCGTCCATGCCCCAGGAAGGTTATGGGAAATGAGTCAGACATGAACTCATTACAATTTACTAAAAATAAAGATACAAGCATGAGACATGGCTGATGGGGTATCCCATCACAGACAAGTAACCAACAAAGTCACAGATGCTACTTGGGCTTAAATTCAGAGAGGAAGCTAAAGGGCTCTACTTATCTGCATTACAAGGGTAGCCAAAGGTAAAGGCTGACTCTGGCTTGTTGCACCAATGTGAGTTGCATGAAGTAGTCTCCACTAACATCTAAATTCATACTTTTATCATTTGACCAATAGTGGAAAAAGCAAGACAACAGTTTTTTAACTTTATTAGCAGCGACTAAGCTATGAGATACAAACCAATCAAAAACATTAAAGTTGTTTGAAACAGGTATGTACAGATACATTACACAGAAGCCAGCCTTGTGGGGAAGGATGGGCTTACCTTGGGGACAAAGGAGCACATGAATTATAAGAGTCTTACCACCGAGGAAAGCAGTGAATTACAGCCACATGGGCACTAAAAATTTGAGATCAATATTTAAAGATTCCTTTAATCATAAAGTTTTCAAATGAAAACAGGTATCTCTCTTTTCCTGTAGGTTTTCCAGCTCACTACTCAAGAAACTTGAGTACTTCTATTAAGGCAGCTGGAAGCCCACCATAGGCTTGAATGGAGTTTCTATCCAGTATGTTACCTGTCCCCTTCTTTTGCTCTAACAATGTGCTATGGGGAAAAATAAATTTCTGTGGTGCTGTCTTCTGGTAAAAGAGGAAACAGCACTAAAAATAAAGCAAAAGGCCACAGAGGGCTCCCTGAGAATCCAGGAGAATAAAGACAGGCCATCAACTTTTTCCAAATAAACTTTGCAACTGGATCCAGGTGGAACAGTGCCCTGCAGCCAGTAGTGTAGGTGCGAAGAAGAGAGCCCAGCTTCTAGGGACTGTCACTATGACTTTCTAGACCACTTTCTCTCTTTTACTCATATTAAGTGAGAAAATACAGCATGACCTTATGTCTTACCACAATCCTCCTATACAGAGGGATTTGTTTTTAAGTCTGGAACTTCCGCACAAGGCTAAGACACTGCATGAGTGCTCTTCTTCTTTTCGGCCATCTCTGCTGCTCTCTCCAGAGTGCTTCATCTTCTCATTCTCCTGGGGAGGGCTGGCTCACAAGAGAACCTGGGATCCCTCTAACAGGAAATAGACAGGTACAGCTGCCAGGAGCTCTGCTCTGGCTTCAGAGTGTCAAGATATTAGTCTCTCAGGATCAGCAGAGAACTGGGAAGCAACAGAATTTGGCAGAGTAGGAAAGAGCCCCCCAAAAGTGTGCTCCGTGATGATTAACAGATGAAACGGAATTCCATGGAGACTGTTTGTGTACAAGGAGAAACTGCTCAGTTTCATCTCCTAGAAGTTGGAGGTTACCTAGCACAAGAGACCTATGTTTTCTTTTTCAGCTCTTCAAATCTCCGAGAAAGATCATCAAAGTCAATGTCTTCAGATGCTGAAGTGCTGCCACCAGCAGATGCAGTTGGTAGTGTGTCTGGCACAGATGGCAACTCTGGCAGTACAAAGTTGTAGTTATCTGCAGGTCTGGGAGGGGCTCTTGCAGAGGTTTCGGGCTTGGGTCCAGGACCTAAGTAAATTAGGCAAGCGCAATGTCAGGGGCTCAGATGCCAATATCCTTTGATGGAGTGGGTTTAGGAGTGGGAGCCAAAATTTAGATGAAAACATCTTACATTTTCTATTTATAGTTCAATACTAGCTGCTGTACTTTCACGCAGTGAAAAGCAAGTAAGAGAAGTCAAAGTGTGGTACATGGGGCCAGGTTCACAGATCATCCATCTAAACAGAGCTCAACTTCCACAAGACCCAAGTCCAAAAGTAACAAATACTGCTTTTTCCATCCCAACACTGGGGTTGGGATGGAAACAGGAGGACCACTACGAGTCTGAGATGCATAGTAACCCTGTACTGTACCAAATACATAAAATAAACTCAAACTATACAGTGTTTTTAAAATGTAAATTATACCACAACAAAATTAACTGTCTCTAAGCTAAACAGTATTCTCCTCTGGTTTCTGAAGTACTAGTAACTAAGTGGATGGCTACATAAACATTCATGATATGTGCCTATCTGTCCTCTCTAATGTCTCTTTTTATATTCTACTGTGTGTGGTATTTGGAGTTGGGGTCAAAAACAAAACTATGTCTGTTTGTTTGAATCTGAGGCAGGCCTCAGATTCGCAATTCTTCTGCCTTAACTTTCCAAATGCTGAGATTACAAGTATGTGCCCCCATACATGGCTTACACCATCCTACTCTTTTTCAGGTATGAAGATTATAATAGCAGCAACAAGAACTTGAGGGTGACTAGAAAATTAGAAGATTAAAAAAATCAGACGAAGTGGAAAGTAGCAGTGATACTACTTGACAGAATAGGAAACTTGGGAGTTATTTTTATGTTCTGAAGGAAGAAATCTTGAGCTCTGTACCAGCCATAGTACATTTAGGGAAAGGGCAGGGTACACATGGGTAGCAAGCCATGGACATGAACAATGAGAAAGCAGCATAGTTTTGATTAAACACTGGGCCTTCTCACTCACCAACAATCTGTGCAGAAGAGACATTCTTATCAGCATTAATGTCATCAACCTGAAACACAAAGATTGTCGCAACAGAAAAAAGCAATGGCATCACTAGAGAAAGTACCAATAGTGGTGCAGCCCGTTTCCCAAGCTAAGGTGCTCACCAAAAGCAATGGAACCTGCCCCAAGAAAATGCCACTCTACTTCTACATGTTTCCCTACCTTCTTTCAAATAAATAGAAATCATGCAGTATCTAAACTACTAAAGAGAGAAAAAGAAAAGTTGGGTTTTTTTTTTGGCAGAACCAGGGATTGAACTCGGGCTCTTGCTCTTGCCAGGGAAGCGCTTATTCTACTGAGCCATCTCCCCGGCCCTAGAGAGAAAAATTTCTAACACATCCATGATCCCATTTTCCACCTTTGGGGTCAAGAGAACTACACCACCAAATATGCCTATTTACAAGAATCAAGTCCTCAAATACTAATGATGTTCTACCTTATTCTTACAAACAGGTATGCTCCATGCTTTAACACAAGTAAGACTAATACAGGAATAAAACTGCTCAGGTCCAAGGTAAAACACATCAGCTAGAGATAAAAAACAATGCAAAGAAAATAAGCAAGTGAAGAACAGGGAGTATTTTATAAATGAATGATTTACATAGGAAAACTCATAACCATGTATTTTCTCAGAAAAGTATCTGATGAAAAAGAGGTGTCAAAAAGCATATAGCTGGCTGGTGAGGATAGCTCAGTGGTATAATGTGCCTGCTTAGGCAAGCACAGAGGTCTGTGGTTCGATCCTTGTGCTCAGGGCAGGCTGACCCTGCCAAAAACAAAGCAAAAAAAAAAAAAAAAAAAAAGCATATACTAAGAAAACAAGGCTGGCAGAAAATCCAATTCTGAAACAAAGCTGTTACAATCACCTGTAGTTCATATTACATTAGCTATCTATGTATGAAGGTTTTAACCGGAAGACTAACATGTGAAATCTATGCCATATCCTGAAATTTACTAATACCTGTTACAGTTAAATAAACAAATACCACAATTCCTTTTGAGTGTTGAAAACTTATAAAACTGATAATTACATAAAATAATTACATTCCAACACCAGGACTATTCCAGCTCAATGTGCCTGCCTCACTGGTCAAATGCAATTAATTGGTTAAGTGTCCTAGTATGATACTATAACACTGTAAGAGCTGTGGCTCTTTCCTAATCCTGGTTCACTGCAGATAAAGCATGCACACCAAATGAGCTCCTATTGCCACTGCTGCCAGCACCACATGTCCAGGGCAGTGTTGAAGTAACAAAAGAATCCCAAAGCAAGGACAATGCCAGTATTAGAGCTGATGAAAACTTTGCCTTCCCTGTGGTCATTATTTTGCTCTTTTTATGTGATTTACTCTCCTGTTGCTTATGAAAGAGACTCAGGCACTTACAGATTCATATGATGGGGGAGTGGCTGGTATCTGAGGTGGATGAATATTTGGAAAGGCCTGATAAGTCCCCACTGGCAATCCATTGAAATCTGACTGCAAGAGGAGAAAAGGATTATCAGACACACTGGCCCCAAAGGTTTATGTATAGGAAGAGAGAAAATACATATAAATAATGTATATATTCACATTGAGGATAAATATATTCAAGATCTCTCCATCAAAAAATGTTCAAAAGGGCCAAATGTGGTCAGAAGGTTAACAGATTTTAAAAGACCTATAACCAATGGCTAATCTCCAACTCACTAAATTGCTTTAACATCTTTCACAGGGAAAATTATAAATCAGTTGTTCCAACAATGTTGAGCAATGACTTCGTGTTTACAAAGGTAGTTTTTCTGCCTGGTAATGAACGGCTATTATTCATTTTTAGAAAAAGCTACCAGCATGACAACACAGGTCCAGATGTGCAGTAAGCCTCTATGAAAAAGAGTATTTAAAGAACTCTACAGACTTTTCTATTTTGTTACCTATAGGTAAACCAAAAGAATATTTTGTTCTTCAATATGACCACTGACCTAGTATCAAATATTACTGCTACATGTTCCAAACAACTTCTAATACTTAAGTACATGTATAGGCCCTATTTGTCATTTCCTAAAGTTTACATCTACATTTTATATATACTTACTGGTCCCTTTGGCAATGGATATGAGAAAGGAGTATTTGGAGATGGCATAGGCATGGGCATGGGCATTGGCACTGTTCCATCAGGCCCACCAACAGGTGCTGCGAACCCACCGCCGCCACTGCCTCTTCCAGGGCCACCTTTCTTCACATCATCTGTAAATCCAACATCAATGAGATCTGTTTCTACCCCCGGAGGAGCTTCTGCCTAGAAAAACAAGAGAAACCTCGATCACTAATCCATTATCCCAGGTTTCCTAGGAAGCAGACAAAGTAAACTTTACTGCACAGTGCTCTTAGTAGTAATACTTGCAGAGAAAGCAAAGGAAGGGTGGCAGGTGGAGAGTGATTGGAAAGGATCACATCATGATTGAAATGCAATCATGAGAGGACTGTGAAACTCTCTAGGGAGCCCTGGAGCTGCAATAGATCTGTAAAGATGTCCCCTAATGGAAGGAAGTAACAAAGTCTTCAAAGTCTGGCAATGACCAGTCACTAGACACAGACTTCTTCTGGGAAAGATTTTGGGTAAAGTTGTACTTTTTAGGAAAGGGCCTCTGAAGAAATACTCAACTATGTATGAGATGCCAGTCATTGACATTTTTAAAAGCTAAGAAAATAAATTGCTTCTGTTATGTGTCTAGGGATGTGGTGGAGAATGTGAATAGCACATCAAAGCATCTACTACACCCTATCAACCTTACTTGCTAGATGTTTACTACTTGCCTAATGACCCTAAGAAACAAACTGCCCTGAAAACCTATATATTCTCAGCTTTTGGGCCTGAGATGGGCAAAATAAATGAACTGTTTAGGTCTTGCAGTACTTCTTACTACCTATAGGGGAATCTGCAATTGCCTCAAGTCCTCTAGAAAGTAGTAGTAAGGCCATCTTACATTTATATCACAAAGCTTGAAACTTCTCAAAGTACTTTGTCACTCACCTGATCTGATCTTCAACTACCTAAAGAGATACACAGCTGTAGTTATTCTTGCCCAAATAAGCACTAACAAAGGCTTAAAATTTACATATACCAACTTAAGTTAGTGCAAAGACTATGGGTTTTTTTGTTTTTTTCAAAAATCTTATCAAGAGACTCATTTTCCTTTGTGTTCTAGGATAAACTTACCATAACCACAGAGTCAGGCTCATAGGGTACATTGTAATTCTTGGCAATTTCAATCAGGTACCTCTCCACGAGGATTTTGGGTGGGGCTTCCACACTGAGTTTATGCATTAGCTGTAAGTGAAAGACTGAGGGTTTAGATACACCTGTCTATTCCAACCAATCCAATTCTAACCTGTCTCTTTAAACTTAGTTCCTCTTATAGGTGCAATTGAGAAAGAGGATCAGAGCAGTTACATCATTTCTTCTAGAATCACAGGTACAATATGACTCATATTTTTCACATTCTCTGGTTATAATATACTGATAAAAGACTAAAACCATGGACTTCAACATTTGTATTCAACCCTTTCCCCACTTTATACCTTTACAACTCACAAAGAGCACAAAAGGGAGAGGAAGTCAGCAATCACAGAGCATTACTTTAGTCAAGAGTGTGTACAGAATAAAGGATTCCACTGACAGCTATGCAGGTTTCATTCTCAACCTTACTATGAAATACACAGCCCCTGATTAACTCAGCCATTCAGTGGTACTAGAATCACTGCAGTCAATAAAGTAAACTGCTCCCACCCATCACACATGTGTAATCCTTGATATATGTGAGGTTAGAATGGGAGAACTGCAAATTCAAGGCCAGCCTGAGTAATTTAGCAAGATGTGGGTTCAACAGAGGGAGAGGGGAGGGGTGGCACACATGGATGGATGGATGCAGACACAGAATAAGACACTTCCCATTTGCCAAATATGTTCATTACCCTGTCATTAACAGTTCCAATCTGGTTGGTCCTACATAACTTGCCATATTCTTTGCTATACTTGGCACAGAGTTGATCAGCAACCTACAGAGAAGAAAGAATAGTAAATACAACTATTCCTATACACTGCTTCAAGCTTCCACATGCCAATATCAAAAATATGTTTCATTACCATCCTCCCAAAAATGAGATCTATAAAACAATAATTTATTAATAAGTACAACTTAATTTATTATGCAATAAACAGCTACCAAATGCCAAACATATTAAAAACATATTCATATGCACTATACATACAACAGTGAACAAAAATACTTCATAACCATGTCTTAGAATCTCTTAGCAAAACAGTAATCAAGCACAGACAGTATATAACTATGAGCTAAGTGCTACAAATACAAAGGGAAGGTATACCACACTACTAGCCTATAATGGGAGAGTGAGATCTGATCAGAAGTTACGTGAGCCTGCCTGAGGGACGTGAGGCTTTATCAAGATTTAAGAATAGCTAGAAGTTAACTAAGGAGAGAAGAACATTCAAGGAAAAGATGACAGCACGTGCAAAGGCCTTCTGTAAATAAAATACAGCTGATGAAACTGAGTATGGTAAAAGTGAAGACAGACATGTGAAGCTTAGTACTCAGGACGCTGAGTCAGCAGGATCATTGCAAGTTTAAAACTAGTCTGGGCTACATACATAGTGAGTTCAAGGCTAGCCTGAACTATATAGTGAGACTATCTGGAAAACAAAACAAAACAAAAAAAAAAGTGAGATCCAGATAATGCAAGGTCACATCATGATACCATGTTTTGTTTCTATTACAAGAACCAAAGAAAGGGGCCAAGGACATAGCTCAGAAACATGACATCTGCCTGGCAAAAGCAAGGTCCTGAGTAGATTCCCAGCATCAAAGATAGATCAATCAACCCAAAAAAAGGGTACCAAAGTGCTTTAAAGCAGGGGGTAGTGATTGGCTTATATCTGTGAACAGAATCCACAGGTAATTCTGATGGCATGAACAGACCAATGAAACTGAAGGCAATGTAGGAAGAATGAAGCTGTAAAACTTAGCATGGAGATAATGATACTCTATGGCACCCAAATCCTGGAAGCAGAGCTTCTCACTGTATAATATGTGAACTATCACAAGTACCAAGTACTACAAATTTTCATTTGTTGTTTGACTTAATTTTTTGTGTGTCATATACAGGGTTCAAATATTTTTATTACATTAATGTATCATTCTTTATGACTTTTAGGTTGTATAACATTTAGAACTTTTCAGTAAGTGACTGATTTCAAATGAGTATGGGGAAACCAAATAAATCTGTGTAAGAAGCCACTATCTTTCCTTCCTCTCATGAAACCTGGTACCTGCTTTATCCTTTTTATTTCATCAGAATATACCAGAAGTTACTAGGATTCTAGAGTCCACACACAGAAGAGAACAGGGATATGTACTGGTAATAGGAGAACTAAGTGTTAGTCTCCTATATATCAAACAGTGAGACCTTTGGCTTCCTGCTCCAATGGGTCCTCCTATAGGGTAGAAAACAGGAGTAATCTTCACTAGAGAAAATACTCAAGCTAAAACTAGTTTCTCAGTCTGGAGTCTTCCCTGGAAAGAACTTTGAAGATTATCTAAAACCAGTGAGACAGCTCAGCAGCATAAGCTGCCTGACAAGCACAAGGTTCTGGGTTCAATCCCCATACCAAAAAAAAAGATCATCTAACAGTAAGTGTAGCTGGGATATGCCCCTATCCATGAACATAAAAGGTTCCAATCAGTTTTTGTTCTTTTTTCCCCAGTACTGGGGATTGAGCTCAGGACCCTGCACTTTGCCAAGCAAGCACTTATTCTACTGAGCTATCTCTCTTGCCCTCTACACAGCTTTTAATGCTGTATTCTTAAATACAAACCAAGAGTCAAAGATCACCAAACCTATGGAAAAGCTTCTAATCAGAGAAATGTTAAAAGACTTTAAAGAAATATGACCCAAGGAAGAAAAGTTAAAAAGAATGCATGATCAATACCAAACAGAAGGGCTGGGAAGATAGCTCAGTGGTCCAAGCACTTGCCTGGCAAGTGCAAGGATTTGAGTTTGATCCCTAGTACTGCCATGCTGTGCTGGCCCTGAAACTGGGCATGGTGGCACACACCTATAATCCCAGTGCTGGGGAAGCTGATACAAGAGGATCATTATGTGTCTGAGTTGTATAGTGAGTCGGAGCTGCATCAGAAAGACCATGTACCAAATAATAAATAGAAGAGGGTTTTACTTTTTTTTTTTTCCTGTATTTAGGACAGGGTCTACAGGATCTACAGGGTCTCATTATGTAGACTGAACTCATAGTAATTCTCCTGTTTTCAGCCTCCCAAGTGAAGGGATTATAGCGCGCCACCACGCCTGGTCTCAGTCACATGTCAGCACACCCCGCAGGTGGGGCCAGCATGGCACATGGGATTAAACCCTGGCCACTGAGCTCTGCCTTTAGTCCACTGAGCTATCAGGCCAGCCCCCAAATAATAAACAAAAGATTAAGAAAAAAAAAAAGAAGCCATTGTAGATACAAAAGACAAGGAAATCTTAGATGAGTCATGAAATTAAGACAATATCCTAGATAATAATCAAAAAAGTAAAAATGTAAATAATTAGAAACCAACAACTGAATCTGTATCTTTGCAGTAAGTACCTTAACTATGTTTGATAAACCATTTTTTAAAAAATATTTTATTTATTTATTTTATTATTTATTTATTTATTCTCTATGTAGTTTGGACTCATAGTGATCCTCCTGTAATACCAGCCTCCCCAATGCTGGGATTACAGGTGTGCACCACTATGCCCACTTCTGGTGACCATCATGGTATGTGGTACCAGAGACCAAACCTAGGTCCTCGCACTTGGAAGGCAGGCACTTAGACCACGGAGCTACCTCCTGTCTCTTCTTTTACTCTAATTAATAGAGTATGGCTGGTAGCATTATTTGCTTACCACTGTTCTAACATAGCTTAGAAAGTATTCATATGGTTCAATATATGTCCAATATTTATGGGCTAATGAAGCAAAATTACTTTAGATGTATATTATTTTAACTTTACTGGTTGCAGTTGTATACGAGGTTTTCTAGGGGCTAGAAGTGTTATTCAGTGTTCCCTAGCATATGCAAGGCCCTGGGACTGACAGTATTACAAGAAACAAAAATTAAATTTTTTTTTTTCTCTGTATAGGTTAAAAAAATTGTAGCAAAAGTAATTTAAAAGACAAAATTGAAGAATAAAAGGCACTTAAAACTATGCTCCTTAAAATTATTCAAATTTAAAAAAATTATTCAAAATTTGTTTTACAAACCACTATTTGGCTCTATAAGGCCTGAAAAGGAAAAACAAATTTACAAAGCCTGTCTCAAAAGCAGCATTGGTATACAAAAACCCTGGTCAATCCAGAAGAAGTGATTCCCATTAATAAGCCCTCCTAACATGGAAAAACTATAGAGATCACCGACTGAGGCTGTACTCACTATTTTTAACTCGGCGACTTCTGACTGGAGTCGAGGAGCAGCCCATATCAGTGTAGACACAGATTCAGCTAGACCAGAATCTAGCTCTCTAATTAAGGAAAAAAAAAATAATATAATAATTCTTTTAAACAAGCCAATGTAATATTAGCTATTTCTATACTTTATTCCTTCTTGGGCTATCTTATAACCCACTCGAGTCTCAAGATAAGGCTAGACCCCTAAGCCATTTCTCAAACTAAGAAATCCAATAGCCAGGAAACAGTTAAACAAAGGTTCAAACTTAGGCCTCTTGATTTCAGATTATTTTCTTTTCAACAGATTCCTACATTGAGAACACACCTTTAAATAACTAAGACACTTGGGGATGCCAGGCGTGGTTGTATGCCTATAATCCCAGCACTTGGGAGGCTGAGGCAGGAGGGTAGTTGGGAGTTCAAGATCAGCCTGGGCTACAAAATGAGCTCTAGGCCATCCTGAACTGCATAATGAGACCCTGTTTCAAAAAAGACAAAGAAAAAAAAAGATATTTGGGGATGACAAATAGTCCCTTTGTGCTACCCCTCTACATGTACAAGGGGGAAAAAAAAAAAGACCAAAATTCTCAAAATTCCAGAAGTGATTTAAGTCAATGAATCAAAATGTCTTACTTCATAGATTGAATGAGGCCAAACCGAGCCAGAAGCAGGTCACAGTACAGCTCCAGGATCTCCATGGCCTCCACAAGGTAGTCTTCGCGGATGATGTGCTCCACGCGGATCCGTGCTCGTTCATCCTTCCCAGCAGCTAGATAATCGGCAATCTCCTTCCTTGCTTTCTGAGCCAGTTCCGCTAAAGAAAAATCCCCTTCTAGTCACATATCATTAGGGTACTAGGACCTGGTTTCTGAGTAGACCTCTATCCCACCAGAACGGGGTATTTGTACTATATCCTAACTTAGTGAGCACAATCCTTTCAGTGTTTAGTGACACAGTTCGTTGTAGCACATGGGTCACAGGTTTGCCACCACTGTCCTAGCTCATATTGCCTTCACTAATCTACTTCTATTTCATCCACTCCCAAGTCAATTATTCTAGAGTTGTTACTGTGTATGAGAATATAGTATTTAGCCTAACATTTCCAACTCAGGAGTCATATTACTATTATACAACAACAAAATACAGTTATGCCTAGGTATTCAAAAGGGATTGATTCCAGGATACCCCCTCAAATCCAAAGATGCTCGAGCCCTTTTAAATGTCATACATTTGTATATAACTATGCATATCTGGTATACTTGAAGTCATCTATAGGTTATTTATAACCATTAATAGAATGCCTAAATTTGTAATAAATTACTTAGAAATAGCAAAAAAAAAAAAAAAAAAAAAAAAAAAAAAAAAAAAAAAAAAAAAAAAAATTGAACATAATAAAAATTTAATTTTTACCTAAATATTTCTGAACAGTAAATAGTTGGATGAATCCAAATGTAGGACCCATGAATGTGTAAAGTCCACACAATGTTTATTTCTCAAAAAAAAAAAAAAAAAAAAAAAAAAAAAAAAAAAAAAAAAAAAAAAAAAAAAAAAAAAAAAAAAAGCAATCCAGTCTTAACTAGTGAAAAAGGCAGAAATATATCCAAAGCTCAAAAAGGTATGATGGCCCTAAAACTACACAACACTAGTCCAGAAAAGTCAGAACTGGGGTGCTGGTACATGGTGATGTATTCTGGGAAAGAAATAAGAAAAGAATCATGCACTACTCACTTTTTTTTTTCTCCAGTAGTTTGAGACGGTTTATGACTAATCTCAAGTTGACTCGTAAACGCTCAGCTTTAAATCCAGAGCCCAGCATGCTGCGCTTTTCCTCCTGAAAAAAGAACCAGTGCAATGATTGTTTGTTGTCAAAATTAGTTTAAAAACTAACACCATTTAAGCCAAGTGTGGTAGTGCATGCCTATTAACCCCAGCACTCAAGAGGCTGAGGCAGGTGAACTGCACTAGTTTGAAGCCAGCCTAAGTTACATAAATGAGTTCAAAATCAGTCAGGATTATTCAGCAAGACCTTGAAGAGGAAGAAGAGGAAGAGGAACAACAACAACAACAATAATAAAAAGAACAAGAAGAAACTACGTAATTTGACACTAAAGTAGCAGTCTTGTACTTCTTTCATCCTTTTGGTGAAGGGTTTTGAACTAAGCCTAAACTCAAGCTCTATTTATTAAGTATCATTTGGCTACCATGTAATGAACTGACTGGAAAAGGACAATATAGAGAACAGAAAAATCAATGAGAAGTCTACTGCTACTATCCAGGTAACACAGGAAAATAACTTAAGACCAGGGAAGTGAGCAGTGGCAGTAGGGGAGGCAACTGCATTTGGAATATACTTAAAAGGCAGAGCTCCAAAAATCTGATGAAAGGAGAAATGGTCATTTAGGTAGTGGCAGCAGGATAGGATGATAAAAAGATACAAAAGCAGAATGGCCTTGTATTTCTAAAAATTCTTAGCGAGGGAGGTTACCATAAAAAGATATTCAAGTTTGGACCTAAATTTTAAAAATACCTTCATCATCTTAATTTCTGCAAGTCTGTTACTAAATATCAGCCTTTCTGAAAATATTGGTGCCAAGTATCTTAGAAATGTCATAAGGGGCTGGGGAGATGGCCCAGTGGAATAAGTGCTTTCCTGGCAAGCACAAAGGCCTGAGTTCAATCCCCGGTTCTGAGATTAAAAAAAAAAAAAAAAAAAAGCTATTATTAACAGCCACTAACATGCAAAGTGAAAAGTCCAAAAGTGCTACTGTCTTCAAAAGGAACTTATATTCTAAAGGGGTTGGGGGGAGGGTAAGAAAATCTGGCAATTGTAATGCTATTTAGTAAGGACTATATAATTCTAGAGTTTCTCAATCAAAAATGATTTTTGAAGCCGGGCGTGGTGGCGCATGCCTGTAATCCCAGCACTCGGGAGGCTGAGGCAGGAGGATTGTTGTGAGTTCAAGACCAGCCTGAGCTACAAAGTGAGCTTAAGGCCAAGCCTGAACTGCAAGTGAAATCCTGTCTCAAAAAGACAAAAAAATAAAAAAATGATTTTTGTCCTCAAGGGGACACTTGGCAATGACTGGAGATATTTCACGAGTTGAGAAAATGCTACTGATAACTGGTGGGTATAGACCCAGGATGCTATTAAACATTCAGGACTGTGTGCCTACAACAAAAGCTTACCTGCCTGTGACTGAGAAACCTAGAGAAACACTTTCTAGGAGGTGGCAAGGCTTACACTGAGTCATGAAAAACAAGTCTGTGAAGAATAAGTGTGAACATTTAAAGCAGACTAAGGGGTGTATACGCATTCCAGGTATCACAGAGAACAAAGAGCTTTGCAAAAGCTGCAAATTCAGCTGAAGCATGGGTTAACTACCACTCATGCTATAAGTATACGTCTTAATCTTAACTTCAGAATTTCAACCATTATTGGTAAGATGTCAAGCACCACAGCAGGTTCTGCTAGATCTAAACACTATTTCTATTCTCTAGGTAGTCATAGCCAGAGACAGGGAAGCAGGAAGACAAGTAGAAAAATAGTAACCACTACTATCACGTACTCTACCAGGCTTCTGCCTGAGATCAGCCAGCAACTAGTGGTAAAGCTAAGAAAGCCTAAGTTATCTGAAATCAAAACCCAAGCAAACAACCTTTACCATCTAATACTACATCACCTTTGGCATGGTAAGTGACAGAAAATTTATTTTTTAACTCCTAAAAGTAACAGCCACTCAAGATGCATTGATAAGGAAAAAAATGGTTGCTAAAAAGAAAGCTCTGTGGCTTAAGAGCCTGCTTGGCAAGCACAGGGTCCTGTTCAATATCAGGGAGTTTACACTCAGAAAAACATTAACTACAGTACTATAGTCAGTACCACAAAGAAATGGTGTTCTAAAGCTTATAACAAAGTATGTGATTACCTATCTTCATGGAAACTGTCTCAAAGTTAAAGATAACAAATTTGCCGATCTAATCAAAGTCACAAGTTATGACACAAATATGTAAAGATTTCTGTATATTTTTTTTAAGTGATCTTTTCCAGTACTACACTCAGGGCCTTCATGCTGAGCAATCCCCACCATCTTTTGTTTTGAAACAGGATCTTACTAAGTCATCTAGACTGGACTCAAACTTACTATTCTACACCCTCAACCCTTCAGGGTGCTGAGATTACCAGTTTGTGTCACAGCTGGTTTTCCACGTGATTCTTAAGTAGCCCATGTTGGCACAAGTAGGTTCCACTTTCATGATGTTAATTTCTTTGTTTTATTGAGGCAGAGTCTTACTATGTATTTCAGGCTGAACTTACTCATTTTGTAGTCCAGTTGGTCTTGAATTCAAGGCAAATCATCCTGCCCTAGCTTCCTGAGCACTGGGGTTACTGCTGTGCACACCACAATTCCCAGTTATGTGTCAGTTCTTAAAAACAAAACTGTGGTCATGTCTGTGTTTTAAATATTTTCAAGAGGTTTAAAAATGCAAAACTTTTTTTTCTTCTTCTGAGATAGAGTCTCACTGTAGCCCAGACTGACCTTGAATTTGAAGTGAGCTTTCTGCTTCAAGCTCCCAAGTGTTGGAATTTTAGGCATGTATCACTATGCCCAGCTCAAGCAAAACATTTTGACAAAGTAAATTCCACACCTAGGAACCCCTAAGGAGCTAATCAGAGCTTCATGTGTATTTTTATACCAAAATATTTACTACTTTTTTTTGGAGACAGGGTCTTGCTATCGTTCGGGGTAGCTTCAAAATCATAGCAATTCTCCTGCCTCAGCTTCCCAAATGTTGGGATTACTAATGTGTACCACCATGCCCAGCCACCAGACACTTTAGGGCCAAAAATTTTGTAATAATGAAACACATTTTAAAGTTTTTTTAAATGAAATATATTAATCAACAATATCTGTTAAACAAATGGAAATTTGATAGAATTTTACACAACATGTGTATGTGTGTTTGTGGTAGGGGTCTTGTGCTTATACCACTGAGCTACATCTCTGGCCCCTTGTAATATTTTCTTTTTTGTGTGTGTGAACCAGGGATTGAACTCAGGCCTTTGCGCTTGCCAGGGAAGCGCTTATTACACTAAGCTATCTCCCCGGCCCGAGAATATTTTAAATATGTGTAGCAAGCTGTAAATCAGGAATGGTGGCACACACTGTAAACACAAACTCCTGGAAGCTGAAGCAAGATAGCAAGTTTGAACCTATCCTGGCAACTTAAGTGTCTCTCTCTCACACACGCGCGAACGCATGCACACACATACACACACAAGCTGGGGATATAGCTCAGTGTGAAGGCCTTCTGTTCAATCAATCCTCAGTACTGTACCACCAAGTGACAAATCAAAACAAAGAAATCCACTTATAAACAAAGAAAGGTAAGGAAGAAAAGGCTGCTGGGGATATACCTCAATATGTAGTGCAGTGCTTGCCTATTACAAGTGGGAACCTAGATTTAATTCTTGGCACCACAATAAAGATGTAGCTATTCTTTTATGTAAGCTCCTCTCAAATGAAAGGAATTTCTTTTTTTTTAAAACTATTTTCTTTCAGCATCAGCAATGGAACTCAGGGCCTCAGGCTTACCAGGCACGCACTACACCCCTGGGTTATAGTCCCAGCCCCAATGAAAGGAGTTTGGACTAAGATTAAAGCCAATGCAAAATGTAAATCTACCTCAGAGAGTAATTTTAAATTTCATTATCAAAAGAATAAAGCATAAACTCATGCACTCTTTCAGAAATGTAAAATACTCATCAAACAGCATCAACAATTTTAAGAAACAAAAGTTTAAAATCATCCATTAGTACAGCCAGGGAGATGGCTCAGTAGAATAAGCACTTCCCTGGTAAGCTCAAGGGTCTGAGTTCAATCCCTGGTTCTGCCAAAAAATAAATAAATAATTTTTTTAAAAATTGGAGCCAGGTGTGGTGGCGCACACCAGTAATCCCAATACTTGGGAGGCTGAGACAGGAGGATTGTTGTGAGTTTGAGACCAGCCTGAGCTACAAAGTGAGCTTAAGGCCATCCTGAACTGCATAGTGAGACCCTGTCTCAAGAAAAGACACACACACACACACACACACACAAAATAGACCAGCCTGAGCTACAAAGTGAGCTTAAGGCCATCCTGAACTGCATAGTGAGACCCTGTCTCAAAAAAAGACACACACACACACACACACACACACACAAAATTGACCAGCCTGAGCTACAAAGTGAGCTTAAGGCCAGCATGAACTGCATAGTGAGACCCTGTCTCAAAAAGACAAAAAGACCAAATTTAAAAAAAAAAAAAAATCATCCATTAGTGAGACCTTGCAAAAATAAAAACAAAATACTGCCAAATGGATTATCTGACAATAGTGTTGGGAGGAATTATTCGTAAAGCACTACATTTTTTTTTTTTTTTTTAGCATTAGCATTCTTAAAAATAAATAAAAATACAACCGTTCCTAGTATCAGGAAAGGTCCTTTAGCCTAAGGATGCCATGGAGGTCTGGCAGCTGAGGTGGTCTCTAAACAAAGGGGTAGGGCGCAGAATTCACCATGCACACACTGGAAAAGCACTGTCAGTTAAGACACTGCCACTGTAAATCAATTGCTTAATTTAATTGCTTAAATTTTTGCTTTCAAAAATACAGACTGTTAGCCGGGCGTGGTGGCACATGCCTGTAATCCCAGCACTTGGGAGGAGTTAGGGTCTACCTCAAAACCCTCAAATCCAAACCCTATTATCTGTGTTCTCAAGGTGGTTGTGCCAGGCACAGCCTGCTGGGAATAGAACCCCAGTCCCTGCATCTGCCTAAGTAGGCACTTTAATCTGTGAGCTATCTGGCAGGCTGTGTTTGGTACTTTGATATTGAATGGAGTGTCAAATATGAGTGAGATGCATTTGGTAGGTATGTGCCTTTTTTTTCTGTATCTTTACTGCTGTTTTGGTTGTGTGATCAATTAGTTCCTAAGGAAGGTGTTTTGATATCTCTGGCCACAGTTATATTTGTGTATTGTTTTGCTTCATGTAGTTTGAAATTATTATGAGGTGTATTCACAATTAGGATTGTTATCATTCCTTGGTAAATTCACCCCTTTTATCATTGTAATATACTGTTATATCATGGGTATTTTTATATACTAACAAAGACCCTCCAACTTTTTTTTTTTTTTTTTCTTTTTGTGGAACCAGGGATTGCACTCAGGCCCTTGTGCTTGCTAGGGAAGTGCTTATTCCACTGAGCCATCTCCCCAACCCCCCAACTTTCTTTTGATTAGCATACTTTTTGTTTAAAGGGACAATAATTTAAAAGTAAGTACCCAAGGAAATAGTGTGGTCTTCAAGAGAGGGAAGTGTGCTATACTTTGGAGCTGGGAATACTTTGTTTTTGACAGTACAACCTCAAGCCACATCCCAGCCCAGGCTGACCTAGAAGCAACCTTGTGATCCTTCTTCTTCAGCCTCCAAGTAGCTAGAATTAAAGGACTGCCATTGTGACAAGACTCTTGGAGACGGGGGATTACTGGGGATTTGATCCGGGGCCTTTGCACTGAGTTTCTTAATCATTTTTAAAAACATTTACCTGGTAAGTCACTAAGTTGCCTATGCTGGACTTGAACTTTGTGTCGTGTGTAGTCTCCCAGCATGATGTGATTACAGGTATGTATCACCACGCTCAACTATCTAATATTTAAAAAAAAACTGTTTTTGGCAGAACCAGGGATTGAACTCAGGTCCTTGAGCTTGCCAGGAAAGTGCTTATTCCACTGAGCCATCTCCCTAGCCCTTATTTTAAAATTTTGAAGGGCTGGAGAAATGGCTCAGTGGAATAAGCACTTCCCTGGCCAAGTGCAAGGGCCTTAGTTCAATCTCTGGTTCCAACAACAACAAAACCCTCTGCTTTGCTGGGTGTGGTGCGCATGCCTGTAATCCCAGCACTTGGGAGGCTGAGGCAGGAGGACTGTTGTGAGTTTGAGACCAGCCTGAGCTATAAAGTGAGCTTAAGGCCAGCCTGAACTGCATAGTGAGATCCTGTCTCAAAAAATAAAATAAAATAAATAACATAGAATTTTGAGTTCTCTATTTTTTTAGCAGATTATGGTGAATTTGGGTGTGACTTTGAATTTTGTTTGATATTAGTGAGTTTTTTGAGTCTGTAACTTCCTATTTTGCTTTCAGGTAGTAGCTTTTCAGAGATTTTTTTCATATGTGTGTATGCATTATTGTGGAGAGGGGAATAATTACCACCATATAGATTCCCAGTACAAAAAAGTCCCCTGTCTAAGGAACCAGAACATAATAAGAGAGATAGTTTCTGGAGGGTTCCTGAATGGGTATCTGCTGAGGCTTTTTGTCAAGGGTAATATATACAGCATTACAAAATGGGTACGTGTGCCAAACTGCATTAAACTATAGGATTGTACAGCTGTTTATCCAATAGGGAAAGGAATCATGGAGCAGGAAGGCATTCCTGGAAAAAAAAAAAGACTTGGAATATACAGCTTAGTGCAAAGGCCCTATGTTTATTCCTCAGTAACCCCTCCTCCATCTATTCATGCATACTTCCTTATTGTAGCTTTTTTTTTTTTTTCAGAACCAGGGATTGAACTCAGGCCCTTGCGCATGCCGGGAAGCATTTATTCCATTGAGCCATCTCCCCCCCCCCCCCCGCCCCTATTGTAGCATTTTTGTAGTAGCTACTTTAAAGTCTCTATGAGTTCATTCCAGTATTTGTGTTGTCTCATGGGCACGTGCCTTTTTCCAACAGGACTTTTGTGATTTTTTAATGACTCCACATCAAGGATCTTGTTTCCAGCTTTTCAAGCCAGGAAGGCTTCCTCTTGATTCTTTCTTTTGGGTTTTACCTTGCTTTGCATGCAGGCCAGGAACTATCAGCCGAAGAAAAAAAGTTTTCTTTTCCAAATTCTCACATAGTTGCTACATGCATTTTTGTTGAGGTTTTTGCTTGTCTAGGTTTTATAAATTTAGTAAAGACACAGAGCTTTTAGCCCTGTTCCTCACTTTTTATTTTTGTGTACTGAATTTAGTATATAGCTCCAGCAGACTGGCCCAAACAAATTCTCTTGCCTCGGTTTTCTGAGTGTTAGGATTGCAGCTGTGTGTCTTCATGGTCCTGTGTACAAGTTTCTTTGGCGGAGGATGCTGATCTCCTTAAAATGGTTTCTAACATACATATACATGTTACATATTTATCTTGACCAGTATTTCATATTTCATATCCTTTTAATTTTTGATGGCTTGCTCACCCCCCTCCTCTTGCATTGCTGGGGATCAAATAAATGTAGGGCCTTCCACATTCTGAGCAAGTGCCCTACCACTGAGCTATCTTTTTCCAATTTGCCAATCGAGCAGTTGTGATTTTTTTTTTAAGTAGCTTACATGGACTTTTAAGCAAAATAGTAAATGAAAACTTGAGACTAGCTTCTCAGATTATCGTTCTCTTAGAAATGTTACTGTTGGCCAGGTGTGGTGGGATGTATGTGTAATCACAGCATTTGGGAAGCTGAGGCAGGAGGATCCTTGGAACCAGCCTGGGCTACATAGTTCAGGGCCATCCTGAGTTGCATAGCAAGATCTTGTCTCAAAAAGACACAAAGGAAGGAAGGGAAGGAAGGAGAGAAAAGAAAAAGAAAGAGAAAAGAATAGAATATTAACTGTTTTTAATATTGATATCCTGGGAGGTCAGTAGTGCCAGGCTATGTCCAAATGTCACAGGGGAGCCCAGGGCTCTACCCTGTGGTATACAGTCCCTTTCCTCAATGTTGGAGAAGAAGCTGAGCTCTGAGCCTGTACCTGCTGCATATTACTACAACTTCTCAGAGCTGTGTATACAGTGACTGACAAGAAAAACCGTTCAGGAAACAATCTATACCAAGACGATCTTCAAGAAAGACGTTTCTGTGAGTTTAGCAAAATCCATAAGTTGAATTTGTCTACCAAGAGTAAGACCTTCATAGGACCTACTTTAGAGACCTATGAGAGAGGTATACTTAGTAGTACTTTTTACTTTTTTTTTTTTTGTCCTATTTTTATGCCACATTACCTTATTTGTGTGTGTGTGTGTGTGTATATTGACTAATTTAAACAGCAGGTTGGGAAATATTGTTAGGTTAGAGTTCTGAGGGTTTATGGGTAATCAGGCCTAGAGAAGAGACTTGAGACTAGACAGCTGACATACAAGGACAAGAACAGGTTGGATGAACTTACTTTCCTTCCTCCCTCCTCTTTTGGTATGTAGATGAGGCTCACTTTGTAGCCCAGGCTAGCTTCACCTTGCAGTGATCCTCCTGTGTCAGTCTCCAAAGTGCTGGAATTACAGGTATGTGCCACCATGCTTGGTGCAGAGGAACTTTTCTTTTTTCTCAGGTGAAATAAAGTTATTGATCTAAAGAGACTGATAGTCTCATGAGCTGTTCACTATTGGCTTACAGCAAATACAAAGAAGGGCTTGATAGAGGAAAAAGAATATTTAGGGTTATGGGATCAATAATTGTGTAGATCATTACAGGGAATTTAGAGAAGTTACTGAGATGTACCTGAAAGAGTTTGATTTCTTCACCTGCCAAAACTTGTCAGTTGTGAGTTAAGGAAGGTGTTGGCCTGATCTTTGAAGGTACAGCAAGTTGCCTGGTATATTCAGCCCAATTTGGAGTTTGGGATAGCAGTAAATGATAGTGATAGGCAAAGATTTGTCCTATTTAAAAGGTTAAAGGTGAAATTGAGGGAATGTTCTAAATTTTGGGCCAGAAGTAAATCTTTTATAGGGACTGGTGTTAGCAAGAAGAATAAGAGGGGGTTATGAAAATTAGATAGATGATGGTGAGTTGGGGGTGAATTGAGACCCAGCATATAAAGTGGCAACCAGCCAAGCTGAGGAGTTACCAGAGGAAAATTCTGAAAACACCAGGCATGGTAGCACATGCCTGTAATCCCACTACTCAGGAGGCTGAGGCAGGAGGTTCCTTGTGAGTTTGAGACCAGGCTGGATTACAAAGTGAGCTCAAGGCATAGGGAGACCCTGTCTCAAAAAGAAAAAGAAAAGTCTGACATCTTCCTAGTTCCTAAAAGGGAAAGGAGTGCCTATTTTGTCTACAGAAGAGGTTGGTAGTCTCTACAGAGAATCAGAATAAAGTCATAAGAGTTTAGAAGACTAGTCTGGGGTTGGGTTATAGTTTGTCCATTTGACTATTGATTTTTTTTTTTTTTTTTTTTCTATGATGACCGTGAGGCTGAGTCAGGAGCTGGTGTCTCTGCTTTGAGGGACTTGTGGGTTTGGGCTTCTTTCACAGAAGTTTTAGTCTGGAAATGTGTATCCAAGAAGGAAGACCCAAAAAGTTTTGTGGCTGATGTTGTAAGGATAACTACATACTGCCATTTTGATAATAGGGGTTTGGATTTGAGTGTTTTGAGGTAGACCCTAACTCCTGGTAAGATTGATAAGGGAATGGTTGTTTTCAGATTTGGTGAAGTTCAGACAAGTTTTGTAGAATTTGATGGATTAAATAGAGCAGTGAGAGGCAGTCTCTGAAAGATGATGCATTTGGGGTGAATGTTGCCAAAGCAAAAGGACACCTATAAATTAGTTTGAATGGGCCAAGGATAGTGTGGAAGAGGGGGTGGTATGGATGTGTGGGAGGACAGTGAGCAGACAGTCTAACCAGGTCTGAGGTTTTAGTGTGAGTTTAATGAGATGAGTTTTACTATGTCATTTGCTATTTCAACCTTACCTGAAATAGGTTAAAGCCTATAGAAGATGCCAAGTTTCCAGATTGTTAAAGGTGTTTGATATTTCCTGAATAATTTGGGAGATGAATGATAAGCCATTGTCTGATTGTGGGGAGACCAAATTGCAGAATAATTTTTGTTAGTACCTTATGGGAAACTATATGGGACTCTGTAGTCCCTATACTAAAATACATTAAAGAAAAAGAAACAAGATTAAAAACAAACTACCAGCTGGGCATGTAGCTCACTGAGAGTAAGGGCCATGGTACGTGTCAGTAATCCCAGCTCACCAGAAGCTGAGGGAATAAGATGGCCAAGAGTCCAAGAGTCCCACATAAACTTGGACTTTAGGGGCTGGGAAAATGGCTCAGTAGAGTAAGCGCTTGCCTGGCAAGTGCAAGGGTCTGAGTTCAATCCCCAATTCTGCCAAAAAAAGAATGCTATCTACAATTCTCAGAACTCAAGGTTTTTGATAGGAAGACCTGATATCAGCCTGAGGAGTGGGAGATACCAAAGATGACATCCTTAACCTTCCAACCACTGTGTTCTCTCACACAGTAAGTAGTCTTGCCCAAAGTGTACTGTGCTTCTTTGCCTACTTTTAAATGGCCCATACTTGTGCTGCAGAGCATTTTTCTTTTCTTACCTCCAATAAATATAAAGGCTTTTGCACTTATTTTGTCCAGTCTTTATTCAGAACAAGAACATAGACTCTCTAGAAGAAATCTCAGTACCCCAAAACCTGATCATAACAGTAGAGTACATGCCTAGCATGTACAAGGCCCTGGGTTTGACCTATAACAGTGGGGAAAAAAAGGAATTATTACTGTGAAAATTTATTATACTCATCATAAAGTTAACAAATCTGACATTTGGGTTTTTTTATTTGCATTTGTGATAGGGTCTAGTTACGTAATTCACACTGGCCTTGAACTCTCTATAGCCCAAAGCACTTTCAACTTGCAATGATCCTCCTGCCTCAGCTTCCTGAGTGCCAGAATTACAGGCATGCACCACCACAGCAGCATTGGAAATTAAATGCAAACTTCTAAATAAATAATCTAAGAGTTAAGGTTTCTCAAGCAAAAAGTTTTTGAAAAGGCTTGAACTGAAAGTATGTGAAGAAACAAACCAAGTATGGTGATACATACCTGAATTCTCAAACACCTGGGAAATGTGAACAGATGGTTGCACATTTGGCACTAACCTGGACAAACTTTGCAAATCCCTCCCTCAAAATTAAATTAAATCAAACAGACAGAGGAAGCCTGGAGATACAGCTCCTTGTGATTACATCTGATTAGAACTCCTGTATTTCCAAGAGAAGAAGGGAAAAACTGGTAGGATGTAACCAAAGATGTGTTTAGCTGGACAGTAACAACACTACAGCTAATATTTCACCTTGAAATAGAACTGAAAAAAATTTCACTTTTTTTGCAGAACTGGGGATTAAACTCAGGCCCTTGCACTTGCCAGGGAAGCGCTTATTCCACTGAGCCATCTCCCCGGCCCCTTTGAAACAGATTTAAGGAATGGAAAATGATTTGCTAGAACATTTTGGTAAGTATTGAGGATTATCAACTCCTCTTCAATAGATTTCCAACTACCAAATAAAAGAAAACTCATGAAATATCAATCTATAAAAATAAAGACAAGTTCTAATTACCAACATAATGAAATGAATGAGCCTCCAAACTACTTATTATTTTTTTACTTTTTGTTTTTTTGAAACAGGGTCTCACTGTGCAGTTCAGGCTGGCCTTAAGCTCACTTTGTAGCTTAGGCTGGTCTCGAACTCACTCCAATCCTCCTGCCTCAGCCTCCCGAGTGCTGGGATTACAGGCATGTGCCACCATGCCCGGCTCCAAACTACTTTAATACAGAAGAGTACTTTATTTGGAATTTGAACCCATACTTCCAATGGCAATATACATACATATGCACTGTTATCTTGTATGAGCAGGAATATTAATTTTAGGGAAAACAACCCAAATTTTTACAAATTCTACACTGTATATAGTGGCACATGCCACTAATCCCAGCACTCAGGAAGCTGAGGTAGAAGGACTGAGGTAAAATTCATGGCACATAGTGAGACCAATGCCAGCCTGAACTACCCAGTAAGACTCAAAAATAAATAGACTGATCTGGGGATGACGGCAAGTGTGAGGCCCTGAGTTCAAATCTTACTACTAGATGAAAAAGAAATTTTACCATCCCCCCCAGCTTCAGGATCTGTAGCTCCAAAAGTATGAAGAAAAAGAGAAAGAGCAGAGTCAGTAACGGTGAGAGAAACATTTTGTACTATGTACAAAAACTTCTGTCTCAACATCTCTTTTACAAAGTAAATGACATTACAGATTTAGGCTATGACTACTGCAGCTGCAAAATCAAAACAGTACTAGAAACATAAAACACTTTGGAGCTAGAATGTATTCTCAAGATAATATAGTTCAGTTCTTTTAAAAGCATTTCCCATACAAATTTCCAGGAAGTTTACTTGTACTTTCATAGTAAGCTATATTCAGAACTTTCCTGATCAAACTAATCAATACTGAAATTATAATACAATATGAACTACAACACCAACAGCATCACGAGTTAATTCATGACGAAATAAGTATAGGTTTCTATCCTGATCCTATGGCACTTATCAGTAATTACTATTCTGGGAGTCTGAGGTAGGAAGATCACAAGTCTGAGCCTAATCCTGTAATGGTTTCTATCTAGATGTCACTCCAAAGCCTGATGTATTCACAGTGGGGAGGTGACAGGATCATGGAGGGAACTGATACTAATCAATGGACTAATGCACTGATGAATTTGTAACTAAATGAGATGCTCATTTAGTTACACTGTGAATCAAAATAAAACTTTCTTCTTTAAATTTCATGTCCTGGGCATTGTGATCCAGCAACGAGAGAGTAACTAAGACAGACCCACCCTCCTCAAAATAAAAGAGGCTGAGACGTAGCTTAGTACAAAACATCTTGGGTTCAATTCCTAACACCCAGGATAGACAGGCAGAAAGAAGGACTAATTCTGGCTTCAGAATTCAGACACCATCACTTCCAGGCCTTTTGGTTAAGATTAAGTGCAGAATTCAGAGGCCATCAAAGCTTTCTGGAATGAGCCAAAACACTTGAATTTATAGGTATGAGAAAGTGTCATCTTGCTTTCCAAAAAGCTATACAAGCAAACTACAAAGAAATACATTGGGTATACTTTCTACCAAGTTATTTTATTTTATCTTTTTTGAGACAGGGTCTCACTATGCAGTTCAGCCTGGCCTTAAGCTCACTTTGTAGCTCAGGCTGGTCTCAAACTCAAAACAATCCTCCAGCCTCGGCCTCCCGAATACTGGGATTACAAGCATGCGCTACCACGCCCGGCTAGTCTACCAAATTATTAAGGCATATTTTTACAAAGCTCTACCCACCCACTAAGAACTAAAGTTCATTTATCACCTAGCATTGTATCAGATTAGATGGAGATATGGCTTAGCAGTATATGTGCCTGCCTGAGAAGTGCAAGGTCCCAAGTTCCATCCCTGGTATTAAAAAAAAAAAAAAAAAAAGTAAAAACGTATCACCCTTAATAGCTCATGGCACAACTATTCTTATTAATTCTTTATTCGACATTTATATCAACAATGCTGATATAAATAAAGCCATGCATTTACTTTTCCTGTATTTGAAGCATTCAGGCTACATTTTGTTTTGGAGGGTAGTTTGAGACAAGGTCTTGCTATGTGGTAAAGATCAAATGCACTTGCTAGAAGCCTTGGAATCACAAAGGATCCTCCGGCTGAGGCTCTCTTGAGGCCTCTCAAGTAATAGGATCATAAGCATACAACACCACACTCAGCTTGTTTTTGTTTTATTTTAAAATCAGAAGAGGTTCAACATCATTGAGATTCTTAGACCTTTATACAAGAAATTAAGCAGACTAGATCTGAAGCTTCAGATCTTTTAGAAGCCAGAGGCGATGAAAGAAAATGTAAGATAGGGGTTGCGGAGATGGCTCAATGGAATAAGCGCTTCCCTGGCAAGCTCAAGGACCTGAGTTCAATCCTCGGTTTGACCAAAAAAAAAAAAAAAAAAAAAACAAAACTGTAAAATAATTTGGACAGTAACACATTTTTTGGTTTTGGTTCTTTTTTTGGCCTTCCGGGCCAGGTTCTCTCCAAGTAGTTCCGGCTGGCCTTGACCTTGCATTAAACCATATACCCTTACATAGGGTTTAAAAACATTTTTAAACGATATTTAAGATTGATGGCGCACACCTGTAATTCCAGTACTTGAGGCGTCTGAGGCAGGACAGTAGTAAGGAATTCAAGACCAGCCTAGGCTACAAAGTGAACTCAAGGGACCAGGGAGATGGCTCAGTGGAATAAGCATTTCCCTGGCAAGTGCAAGGGGCCCGAGCTCAATCCTCGGTTTTGCAAAAACAAACAAACAAAAAAAGTGAACTCAAGGCCAGCCTGAAGAACCGCAAGTGAAACCCTGTCTGAAAAATGTAATACTAATATTGACGTTTCAAAACATTCTTATCCTCTAGTAACTAAGTCTTCTTATCCCAAATGTAATTCAGAAGTTTTTTGTAAATGTAATATCTATTAAATTAAAAATATCTAAGTATAGAAAATACAAGACTGGCCACGCGTTCCAGTTTCTTCACTTTTATGTATTAAAGTTTCCAAAAACAAAAGTCAAAAAAAAAAAAACTAAGCCGGGCGTGGTGGCGCATGCCTGTAATCCCAGCACTCGGGAGGCTGAGGCAGGAGGATTGTTGTGAGTTCGAGATCAGCCTGAGCTACAAAGTAAGCTTAAGGCCAGCCTGAACTGCATAGAGAGACCCTGTCTCAAAAAAAAAAAAAAAAAAAAAAAAAAAAAAAAAAAAAAAAAAAAAAAAAAAAAAAAAAAAAAAAAAAAAAAAAAAAAAAAAAAAAAAAAAAAAAAAAAAAAAAAAAAAAAAAAAAAAAAAAAAAAACATAAGCATACCCCCTCCCCCCAAAAATTACAAGCCCCGCAAAAGCGGACTGAAGGCCAGACATTTTTCGCTTATGAGCACAGAGAAAGTGGCTGTGTCTTCGCGATTACCCTACAGTCCTATTACCTGATAAGTAAATGAAAGCTCTTGGGTTTAGACCTTTAAAGTTTATGGTAGTGAGTTTCGAAGCGTCATCCCGGAAGGCAGTCTCAGAAAACACAAAGAGGAGAGCAACCACTGAGCGAGGGTAGTCGGAGGTGTGCGGCGGGAGCAAAGGCTGTTGCTCGTGTTCGCGAGAAAAGGTTGTTTCTTCGACCGAAGAGGGGAGGCCCATTCAGTGCTCCTCTCGGAGGCAAGCCGCCCTCGAGGCAAAGCGACACCGACCTCCCAGAACCGTTCCTGGGCCGGGGAAGCTGAGGCGGGTGCGAAGGGCCACAGGCCAGGCCAATACACAGCGAGGCGGGAAGGGCCACAGACGTCTGACCGCTCGGGTCGGGACCCCGGAGCGGGGCAGCCTCGCCACGCCCCAGGCCCAGGCCCCGGCCCCGGCCCCGGCCCCTGCTCCCTTCAACGCCGCAGCCCCAGTGCCAGAACGCCAGCCAAGCCCCACTGCCGGACTTCCTCATCCTTTGCACCACCATCCCTAGTGACATTTGAATCCTGGCTAGGGACTGCCACATCCAAGACGTAGAGAGAAGACTAAGCAGAGAACCCCTGAGGCTGCAATGCCTCACTCACCTGACCGAATTCAAGCGTGTAAACCTCCCAGCTCGACTTCCGCAACACCGTTCGGCATCCAAAATGGCGGCTTGCCCAGTCTCAGCACAGCCAGAGCGAGCGGAAGGATCCACGGTCAAATTAGCCACGCCCCCATGGCGAGGATTGGCTGCGCTCCTGCCGCTACCGGGACACACGCTTCGAGGGATGCCCCTCCCCGCGCTCTGCTCCTTACGGAGTCGGTGCGGCCAGGGACTATTTCCCGCGGCGGAGGCTCGACTTCCACCTAGAGACGTCTACAAGTCACCTGGAAATTACCAGTTGTACGACTTCGTGTTTAGGAACTTTGTCCCGGGTTGTTTTAGTCTGTAAAAAAACTGACTGCATATTTGCCTCTCAAACGCCCACGGCTCCTCGCTGAAATTTCCGCAGGCCTTGTTTTGCCTCCCTTCGCCCTCGGTGGCTTTTCCCTACGTCCTGTTTATTACCCCTTGGAGGGAGGCGGGCAGGTTTCCGTCTCTGGCACAGCACCTCTGTTATGAGACTCTGCACTCTAGGTTTCTCCATGTCCATGTACTGGGCCGATTCTTCTGCCCCATTGTTAAGGCCCAATCTTGATTTCCTTATCAACAATCTCTTCGGCCCGTGTATTTAAATTCAGTAATTTTTTTCAGCATATTGTCTGGCCAATTCTTTCATGTTTCTCTATTCAGAATTTTTTCATGTGATTATCTTCGTTTTTAACTTGAAAGCCATTTGCGCGGTTTAGCATTGGTTAGAGACTTTCTGGACTCCGCTTCCAAAAGATAATCTTGATCCCTGCTGTAAAGGCTGCTTCTCCCGAGACTAAAATTGTGATGATTTTAATTGTCCTGGGGCAGTCACGTGACAGAAACGGAGCCACGCCTTACAGTGAGGGATTTTTATGAATACCAATACTGCCTTTATTGCCTTTTGCAGTATTTCGAAATAAAACCAGGTTCTGGCAATTCAATACACAGTATTTGGTTCCTTTAAAATGTGGGGATTTTGTTTTTCAGTAAATGCTGCATACAAAAATTTATTCTGCATTGATAGATCACAGCATTAAAATGGGAGGAAAGGAGACGGGGAGTGGTGGCGCAAGCCTGTAATCTCAGCTCTGAGGAGGTGGAAACAGTAGTGACACCCTGTACCAAATATGTAAAAAAAAAAGAAAGAAAAGGAGTGTAGGGCTGTAGAGGTAGCTTAGCCATCTAAGCGTCTGCCTAGTAAGCTCAAATATGTAAGTTTGATCGCCGGTACTGCATACTGTGGCAGCCCCGCTGCGTGTCAAGACCCTGTACCAAATAAATATGATTAAAAAAAAAACACTGAGGGCAGACAGCTCTAAAAATAAGTGCCTAGAAATATGAAAACAAATGTATATGGACCTTGTTTACATACAGTTTCAAGCAAACTAGTTATAAAACACTTGGTGGATATTTGAGGAAATTATATCATGGGAGTTGGAAATACTAAATAACAACAAAATTGTTATTATGTAAGAAAATATCCTGATATAGTAAGAAAAGGATATCATGAGGAGGCATAAAATGGCAGCAAAAATCTTGATAACTGGATGACAACTATTATTGTACTATTTCCTCTACCTTTAGGTTTTAAAACGTTCATAGTGCTAGCCAAAAGGTGGAAGCATCTGTTCATCTCATCTGTTCATGAGAGGATAAGTGGATGAGCAAAATAAGTTGATGGTGATTTAACTAGAAAAACTGTTGATGCAGTACGTAAACGACAAACTACATAGAGCTGAAAATAATACGTCTTTCTACTCAGAACCTTAGTCTTACAATTCCCCTTTGTAGAAATAAACCATTGTTACCAGATTCTTGTGATTTTGTAGAACTAAAATGAAAATGATTTCACCTACCTCAATAAAATTGTTGAGATTAAATTTCTTAGTTTATGAAAGCTAACAGAACAGTACTCAACAGATATTTTTTTTTTTTTTTTTTTTTGCGACAGGGCCTCACTGTAATTCAGTCTGGCATTCAACTATTACAAAGCCCTCGCCGGCTAATAGATCACTAATTAGATCACTCTCAGGGGACCTCTTACCTCAGCCTCCTGAGTGCTGGGATTACAGGCATGTGCTTCACAGCTGACATCAACAGATTACATTTAATGCTACTAATACCTTTCCAGTGACATTCTCTGCAATATAGAATGATTTTATTTTTGCTTTTGTTTTTTGAGACAAGGTCTTACTCTGTAGTTTAGGCTGGTCTAGAATTCATTATATAGCTCAAGCTGGCCTTAAACTCATGGAGAGACTCCTGCCTCTGATCTGCCAAGTGCTGGGATAACACATGTGTGCCACCATGCCCAGTTGGCATGGGTTTTTTAAATATATGTATAAGCACACTAGATATGCTTTACGATATACATATATGTATGTGTGTGTGTGTGTGTGTATGTATATATATATATATACAGAAATTACCCCATATCAGTAGCTATCTATAATTCTCATGCCTTTAAAGGGCCACATAATATTCTATTGTATATGTGTACCTTAGTTTTAAAGCCTAGCTGTGAAGACAGCCTTTGAAGACAGATTATAAACTGAACAATGCTGCAGTAACTAGATATTTGCCAGCATAACATATTTATTGAGTAAATTCCCAGAAACAGAACTGTATCAAAGGGTAGATACATTTTTTTAATTTTAATAGATGCTGTCAAATTACCTTTCAAATAGGAAGTACCATTTGCACCAGACACCAAAGTATGAAAGTTTCTATTTCCCTGTGCCCTTGATCTTATAGAAACCTTGTTCAAACCATGGACATAAAAATAAACTTAAAAAGTCATTAATCCACAGTCTAATGATGCAATTAATTTATAAAAAATTGCTTTAACACACTAAAGTGCCTGCTTAGGCAAGCTTAGGCAAGCACAGGGACCTTGGTTTGATCCTCTGCACCACTTGCCAGGCCAGCCCTGCCCCAAGGGCAGGCTGAGCCTACCAGAGTCTAGCCATACTGGTGCACACCTGTAATCCCAACACTAGGGAGGTTGAATGCAGGAGGATCACCACTAATTCAAGCTGTGTAGTGAGACCCTGTAACAACCAAATACATTTAAAAGGGGGGTGGGGTCTGGGGAGATAGCTCAGTAGAATAAGCACTTGCCTGGCAAGAACAAAGTCCTGAGTTCAATCCCTGGTTCCGGAAAAAAAAAAAAAAAAATTGTTGCCTGGACCAAGTGTGGTGGTGTATGTCTGTGACCATCACTAGGAGGCTGAGGAAGAAGGATTGTTGTGGGCTACGAATCAGTTCAAGGCCAGCCTGAACTACAGTGAGACACTCAAAAAATAAAACAATTGCTTTCCATACTGCCTGGGCAGGGGTCCATATGGTGCTGTTCTTGATTCCAGTTGTAACTTAAAGGGAAACTTCACAATGTCCAGAGCCCTTGATGTCCTACAAATGAAGGAGGAGGATGTCCTCAAGTTCCTTGCTGCAAGAACCCACTCAGGTGGTACCAACCTGGATTTCCAGATGGAGCAGTATATCTATAAAAGGAAAAGTGATGGAATCTACATCATAAATCTAAAGTGGACTTGGGAGAAGCTCCTCCTGGCAGCTCCAGTCATAGTGGCCACTGAAAACCCTGTTGATGTCAGCATCATATCCTCTAAGAGCACAGGCCAGCGGTTGTGCTGAAGTTTGCTGCTGCCACTGGAGCCACTCCTATAGCTGGCTGCTTCACTCCTGGAACCTTCACTAACCAGATCCAGGCAGCCTTCCGAGAACCAAGTCTTCCTGTGGTTACTGACCCCAGGGCTGACCACCAGCCCCTAGCAGGGGCATCTTATGTCAATCTGCCAACCATTGCTATGAGCAACACAGATTCTCCTCTGTGCTTTGTGGACATTGCCATCCTGTGCCAACAATAAGGGAGCTCACTCTGTGGGTCTGATGTGGTGGATGCTGGCCCGGGAAGTGCTGCGCATGCGTGGCACCATCTCCCGTGAACACCTGTGGGAAGTCATGCCTGATCTCTACTTCTACCGGGATCCGGAAGAGAGCTGCTGCTGAAAAGGCTGTGACCAAGGAGGAATTTCAGGGTGAATGGACTGCACCAGCTCCAGAGTTCACTGCTGCTCAGCCTGAAGTCGCAGACTGGTCTGAGGGCGTGCAGGTGCCCTCTGTCCCCATTCTGCAATTCCCTACCAAAGACTGGAGTGCTTAGCTGCCACACAAGATTGGTCTGTAGCCCCCACCGCGAAGCCGCTGAGTGGGTAGGAACCACCACGGAGTGCTCTTGAGCTGTTGTGCCAACTCTTAAGCAAAATGGGAATGAGGCTGATAGAAAATAAAACAATTTCTAAGAAAAAAAAAATTGTTTCCTGTTCTGACATTTAATTTGTGTATACTGGGTTTATTTTTTTTTTTTTTTTATTTATTTTTGAGACAGGGTCTCACTATGCAGTTCAGGCTGGCCTTAAGCTCACTTCGTAGCTCAAGCTGGTCTCGAACTCACAACAATCCTCCTGCCTCAGCGTCCCAAGTGCTGGGATTACAGGCATGTGCACCACGCCCGGCTCTGATAAACTCTGGGTTTATCAGTAAATACAAAGAAAATGCAGTAAATTACTACTCTGGCTTTGGAATCTATCTATATCTTTTTTTTTTTTTTTTTTTTTTTTTTTCCTTTGTGGTACTGGGATTGAAGTCAGAACCTTGTGCTTTCCAGGCAAGCACTTGTTCTCCTGAGCTATCTCCCCAGCCCAGGATTCAATATATATTAATCAAGAGAGGCTGCAACAGGGACCGGGATGATGGCTCAGTGGAATAAGTGCTTCCCTGGCAAGTGCAAGCGCCTGAGTTCAATCCCCGATTTCACAAAAAAAAAAAAAAAAAGAAAAAAAAGTCTGCAACAACAACAAAAGTTTGTGAAGTTTTAGTTGTATTAATAATACTGATCATCACTATAATAATCCTAAAAAATTCATTTTTCCTTAAATGAATTTAAAGGTATAAAGACTAGTAGCTCTAGGTTTTAAGTATAAATTCTAAAGCTTAAGCTGTGTCCTTTAAAATGTAAGATTCTTATCAAAACTCTAGGAATCTGGCCCAAGGATAAACATATAGGTAGATGGAATAGAACTGTGAACCCAGAAATAAACCATACATTTATGGGCCACTGATTTTTAAATTTTATCTTATTTTATTTCATTTTTTGGAACAGGGTCTCACCATGCAGTTCAGGCAAGTCTTGAACTCACTATGTAGCTCAGGCGGGCCACAGACCTTGTGTGGTCATCCTGCCGCAGCCTCCTAAGTGCTGAGAGTTCAGGTGTGTGCCGCCATGCCCAGTGATAATTGATTTTAAACAGGGATATCAAGAGAATTCAGTGGGGAAAAGAAGTCTGTTTAACAAATGATGCTGGGAAAGCTGAACAACCATATAAAAAACTAAATCAGAATGGTCCAAAGATCTAAATGTAAAAGCTAAAATTATGAAACTGTTCAAAGAAACCATCGGTGAAAATATCCATATCTAAGTCCTAATTTGTTTGATATGACACTCAAAAATCACAAATAACCAAAGAAAATTAGACCTCATATAAATAAAATACTTTGGTGCTTCAAACAATATCAAGAAAGTGAATACATATAGCACACAGGAAAAATTTGTAAATCACATATCTGACAAGATTCTAGTATTTAGATTACATAAAAAAAAAACTATTGCAACACAGGAATAAAAAGCCTGATTTTAAAATGGGCAAAAGATTTAAATACACATTCTCCAAATGGGCAACAGTAATCACATGAAAATATATACAATTCAAATCAAAATCACAATTATCTAATACTTGAGAGGCTGAGGCAGGAGGATTGCAATTTGAGGCCAGTCTGGCCTCAAATATACACTGAGTTCAAGACTAGCCTGAACTACATTGTGAGACCCTGTCTCAAAATATTTTACAATTGTATATAACTTCCTTATGTGTAACTTTATATGCACTTTAATGGCTACAGTGAAAAAGAAAATAGCTGAACATGGTAGTGCATCAATTTTCCCAGCACTTGGAAGGAAGAAGCAGAGAATCACTACAAATTTGAGGCCAGTCTAGGTTATATAGTCAGTTCAAGGTCAACAAGACCTTTTCTTTTTTTTGCGGAACTGGGGATTGAACTCAGGCCCTTATTCCATTGAGCCATCTCCCCAGCCCCAGCAAGACCTTTTCTAAAATGAAATAAGAGTAGTAGGATTTGGAGAAATTGAAATGGTCATATACTGCAGGTAGACTACAAACTAGCACATCCACTTTGGAAACAGTGTAGCAATTCCTTAAAATATTAAACAAAATTACCATATGACCCTTAGGTATATGAAGTACTGATACACACTAGCATAAATAATCCTTGGAAAATTATACTAAGTAAAAGAAGCCAAACACAAAAGGTTCCATATTATGTTACCCATTTATATAAAATGTCCAGAATAGGCAAATCTACAAAAAGTAGACTACCAGTTGCCAAGAGCTTGGGTAATGAAGGATGGGAACTTACTGCTAAAGGTATGTGACTTCTTGGAGTAGTGAAAATGTTCTTCAATTAGATGGTGGTAGCAGTTACCATTTGGCTCTTATATGTCCCAGCAAGGCCATATATTGAAGACTTGGTCCATACCCTGTGGAGCTATGGTAAGGTGATAAATAGATCCTTTAAAAGGGGGAGGCTATCAGAACAGAAGTTAGGTCACTGGATGGTTCCCTTGAAGGGGTGTATTAGGTCTCTATCTCTGTCTCTCATCTCCTTTCCCTCTCCTTTCTAGATGCCAGGATGTAAGTAACTTTGCTCCATAGCATACTTCCACCCTGATGTTCTGCCTTGCTACAAGCCCAAAGCAAAGAGGCCAAAAAACTATGGACTGAGGGACCGCTGAACGCCAAAACAAAGCTTTTATCCTTTCAGTTGATCTTATCACATCACAGCAGAAAGCTAACATAGGAATAGTCCACAATCCTGAATATACTAAAATCTATTGAACTGTTAGTTCCAGAAAGGTGAGTTTCAAGGTATGTAAACTATACCATAATAAAAAATTTCTCAAAATAGGTTCTTGGGGCTCGCTGGGGAGATGGCTCTGTGGAATAAGTGCTTCCCTTGGCAAGCACAAGGGCCTGGTTCCACCCACGGGGCACTATGCTCTGCCTAAGCAATTAATTATAATTGTAATATCAAGCTCCAACAAGTATATTGTAGGAGCTAATAAATATAAAATTTAGGGCTGGGGGCCGGGGAGATGGCTCAGTGGAATAAACACTACCCTGGCAAGTGCAAGGGACTGAGTTCAATTCCCGATTCCACCAAAAAAAAAAAAGAAAGAAAGAAAAAAAAATTGAAGTGGGGAGATCCACAATCAATTAAAAAGTTCTGGATCTAGAACTAGTTCCGATGAGAACAGAGGAAACGTTATTTTTTATTTCGGAGTTTTTAATTTTGATTGTAACCCTAAGTCACAACACTTCAAGGACATTTTTAGAGCACAGGAAACTTATAAGAATAACATTATTATGATCTTATTTTATCAGAAGCTGGAAAAAGCTGCCAAGCTTTCCCATCCCAAGTGCTGGAGATTGAATTTAGGGGCTCAAGCATGCTAAGCACTTACTATACTACTGAAATAGACCCCATTCTGAGATGCCCAACTTTTTTTTTTTTTTTTGGTGGAGTTGAGGATTGAACTCAGGTCCTTGCGCTTTCCAGGCAAGTACTTGTTCTGCTGAGCTATCTCCCTGGCCCCTGAGATGCCCAACTTAATAATGCCCACTAACTTAATAATGAATCAAAGAAGTTTCACTAGAGGCTAACTTTACCTGTTAGCAACTGCCTGTTGAAAATACCTAGTCAAGCCGGGCATGGTGGTGCATGCCTGTAATCCCAGCACTCGGGAGGCGGAGGCAGGAGGATTGTTGTGAGTTCAAGACCAGCCTGAGCTACAAAGTGAGCTTAAGGCCAGCCTGAACTGCACAGTGAGACCCTGTCTCAAAAAGGCAAAAAAAAAAAAAAATTTCAATTTCATAGTGGCATAATAAAGTCAAATGTGCATCTTTTATTTCAAACTAATCAATAATTATTGTGAAGTTAAAAAGCTAATGGAAAAATAAATAAAAGCTGGTCTATTTCAGCTTGCAGTTTTACACAAAAGTCTAAAATCATACTGGTCAAGAATATTTCAAGGGGCAGCTGGGGAGATGGCTCAGTGGAATAAGCGCTTCCTTTGGCAAGCTCAAGAGCCTGAGTTCAATCCCTGGTTCCACTCCCCCAAAAAAAGAATATTTCAATTTCAAGAACTGGCAAGATAGCTCGGCACTAAGTGCTTGCTTAGGTAAGCACCGGGGCCAGGGTTCAATTCCTGGCACCACATGCTACACTGGCCCTGCCCAGGGAGTGCTGAGCCAGCAAAGAGTCCAGGTGTGGCAGCGCACACTTGTAATCCCAGCACTTTGGAAGATGAAAACAGAAGAATCACTAGGAGTAATCTGTGTAGTGAGACCCTGTAACCCTGTACTAAATACATTTTTAAAAAAAGAGTATTTCAATTTCTTTTTTAATTATTATTATTTTAATGTATTTAGTACAGGGTCTCACTACACAGATCAGACTCCTAGTGATACTCCTGTTTATAGCCTCCCAACTGCTGGGATTACTGTCCTGTGCTACCACGCCCAGTCTCAATGGCTGTCTCAGCAGGTACCAGGGGCAGAGTCAGCACCCAGGGATTGAACCCCGGCCCCTGTGTCTGCCTAAACTGGCACTTTAATAGACCGAGCTTTTTGGCCAGCCCTTGTTTCAATTTCTTCTTTTTTTTTTTTTTTTTTTTTTTTTTTTGTACAAGGGCACTTATGCAGCCCACATTCATAGTGATCCTCCTGCTTTCTGCCTCCCTACTGCTGAGATTACAGGTGCGCGCCACCACGCCCGGACTCCATCGCTGGCTCAGCACACCTGAAGGCGGGGCCGGCGAGGCAAGCGGAAGCAGGGATGGAACCCTGGCCACTGCGCTTACCTAAGCAAGCGCTTAGTCCGCTGAGCTATAACGCTGGCCCTTCAATTTCTAACTATGCAGAAATTAAAATTCTGACTGAGGTTAAACAATTCCCACCTATCTCATTTACAATAAATAAGCGAATGAATAAGCTATTTACCACAGAATTGTGCGGGACCAAGATTCTTCAATACAACCATTCTATCGAATTAGGCACAAGATACAGACAATGATATCATCTTGTCAGAGATTTAGGGGAGGGACAGTCTGGAAGAATGCTTTATGCAAATACTCGAACTTGTCATTTTCTCGGTAAGAACAGCATTCTCATTAGGTCTGCCTTTATTGGGCCAGTAATCATAAGAAATATTTGAATAATAATGTCACAAATTTTACTTAAACGCAACAATGCTTATGACAGAAGCGGGCAAAAATTACATTAAAATTCAATTTAGATCTTAGGAAGCTGAGGTTCAAAATAGGGAAATGACTTGACCAAAGTATCGAGGGGAAGGAGGGAGAAGCCAACAAGCAAAGAGTAATGATTTTGATGAGGCAAAGTGTTTTAGAAGTGAGTCCAGGCACTCTCAATCACCCCAAATGCCTCTTCAGTAGAAACAATGATCACAAGTTACCCTGGGTCTACCAACTTCTGCTATTTTGTGAGTCAACCATCCTGCTGGAGAAATAAATGTTGAAAAGATGTCTAAGGATATTTCTGAGGTTCCGACAGCCAAATTTAGCCCCTCCCACAGAGGCCTTGGCCCCTTTCTCGGCCACACTGAAAGCCTCAGAGGGTAAACACATTGGCAGTGTGAGGGAGAGAAAAGAGTTTGCGCTGGGGGGGGGGCGGTGCCAAGGTTAGGCTAAGGTCACGGGGAGTTTGCGGCGGAGCTGTGGTTAGGGGCATGTGGCTTTTGTGGCTGAATACCATGGTGGGGTTGGAAACCAGGATCAGAGCTAATAGGGTAGAGTTCACGTACCCAGGTAGGTTTCGTGACAGAAGGGGCTGAGAACGTCAGAGAAAGATCCAAGCTGGCGCGAGGCTGGATGGTCTCGGGAAGAGGATGCAGGCTTCCTGGAGTCCCGCCTCCCCGGGCCCCTTGGCCACAAGCCCCGCCCACAGCGCCAGGCACGCGCGCATTGGGGGAGGGGTGGGGAACCGGGCCGGGGAGGGGGAAGGGGGAGAGGTAAGACTCGTGCACGCGCCTCACTCGCTACCGGTGCGCGAGCAGCGCGCTCCCGCCACCCGCGTCGCCATCTTTTTCCCCCTCCGTCCGTCTGTCTGCCTTTGGCTTTGTCTATCTGCAGCGCCGCCCCTCAGCTCCTCACCACCGGCGTGGCCCGGAGCCCCCTCCGCCCGCCAAGGCCGGGTCCCGGAGAGCCCCGGCCTGGCCGGCCTGAGCTGCAGCGCGGCGCCCATTGTCCGGCGGTCCGTCTGTCCGGAGGCGGGGCCCAGGGACCCTGAGGCAGCGCCGCGCCGAGGCGCCGGGTAAAGACACCCTTGCGTCCTTCCTCCAGGCCGGGCCGAGGATGCAGAGGCTCCTCGGCCGCTCTGGGTCGCCGGCTGCCGGTCCTTTTGTCTGTCCGTGTATGGGGAGGGGGCGGGGGTAGCCGGTGCTCAGCCCTCCCCAAGGACAGCGCCCTTCCCGAGCTCCGGCCCCGCGGTTCCTTCGCTGCCCCTCGCGACGCGGGCGCGGGGTCCGCGCGGTCGCTGTCCCGCGTGGACTCGGGCCGGGAGCAGCCTGGACGGCCCAGCGTCTGACAGTCTTGGGTGGCGCTGGGGGAAGGGAGGATGGGCGTGGGAGAGCGGGCCAGGGTCTCTATCACCGCTGGGTCTGGCAGAGGAGCGTATAAATTTACATTTCGGAGAGGAGTGTTGTCTGAGCGTCTGTTTGAGCTTCCTCCGAAGACCTCTGGCTCTCTGTAATTCCTGGGAATTTACCTGTGTCTGTGCTTGAAAAACCCAGAGGGAACATCTTAGTTGATTGTACACACAGTCCAGAGCCGACCCGGGGGAAGGAGGGGTGGGGGCAGGGGAGCGACTGCGAGACCAGCTTTATTGTCCTCTTGTTTTTGGCAGATGCAAATCACTTGTATTCGAGCGAGTTTACTTTGCTCCGTGGGAACTGCACCAAAGCTGGAGGTGGGAGTGCACCTTCTTTTTACGGCTGCATTTGATCCGGTTTGTTTTTTGTTTTTTGTTTTTTTTCCTGCTAAAGTCCATGGTGTGTCCTAGAAGCTGCAACCTAACACCTATAGGAGACCAGAGACGGTGATAAGGGGAGGTGTGGCACCCTCCCAAGGACTCTGAACTTAGCTCTGTAGAGACTAGAGTTGCTTCCTTTTTAAACAGAATTCCTACGGACCTGAACGTCAGCTTACCTTTACTCTCCATCCCAATTTCCCTCCGGATGGTGATGTTCACACAGCTGTCGGTTTACATTTTTGGTTTAGTTTCAGATGTGGGCTTGGAAACTGAGGCAGTGCTGAAAGTAAAACAGAGTGACCTCCGGCAATGTGTCAGTTTTATTAGCCTTTTCCAGCTATAAAAGAGTTGTCTAAACACTGAACTTTTGCTGTGTGGTCATGAGTATCCCTTCAATGCCATTTACTTCCTTATTTATTTTCAAGAGTCCACAGGGCGCTTTGTACTTTTTTTGTTTTGTTTGTGAGAGTGGAGGTTATTTGCTTATTTTTCCCTAGATCCCTCAGGTGTGAAACCCCATGGGGTACCATCTGGTCAGTTCCTCATCAGGCCACTAGGAGGACCATAAGAAGCAAGTGGTCACTGCCAATTTAAATATGTAGATACTCATCTCTTTGTAGTTTTAGTATTGAACTGTCAGGTTGCCAAGATGATCTGATTAGGGCCTATCTCAAATGATTTGGTGTTCCTTCAGAAGGGACTTGCATACCTATATCTTATTTGCAATTTCTGGTCTTGATGGGGAGAAAATATGGATTAGTCAAAATCCATTGTTTCTTTATACAAGACAGGTGTTTTTTTTGAAAAATTAATAGGCAATTTGTATTACATTCAGCTCTCCACTTTGTGATTCATAGACGTGAAGAAAAACATGAACTGTGATTCATAGAGAAAAACATATGAACTGTGATTCTGATTGGCTGCTTCCATTAATAAAAGAACTACTTGATTAGAAATGATATACACAGGCAAAACTTAAGAGAAACCATTAGATACAGTAAACTGGCCTCTAAATGATAAAAATTGGTTTTTATTGTATACATTTGGAGTTTTTTTTTTTTTTAATTAAAGGTCTAAAAAAGAACTGTTTGATATGCCGATATGATAGAAGACTGCCTGAAAGCTGCTTCCTTTGCCACTTCCTGTGGAGGCCTGTCTTTTGCGGTTTCTTTCTTCTTTTGGTAAGGGGAGGCAGGATCTGATTACAGGTTTGAGGTCCTTTCTAGCTACACAGAAGAGTTAGATGGCATAGCAGGAAGCAAGTCTTCATTAACTGGAGTGCAGAGTATAGCTAGTAGTATCTTACTCCTCTGAAGGCAATAAATTACAATTTTTTGTATGTAAGTACAGTTAGAGAAGGCAGAAACTGAAATAAAAAGATGACCAGTTCTGTATTCCTGTCTTTAGTAAGAGAAAGAATCTCTTTGTATATCTGTTTATTCACTCTGCCTTCCAAGGAAAACATCACAGCTGCTGGGACTAATCCATTTTATTTTATGCATTTAGTACAGAGTCTACAAGGTCTCACTACACAGATGGGGCTTGTAGTGATCCTCCTGTTTTCAGCTTCCCAAGCACTGGGATTAAAGATGTGCCGCCACCACACCCAGTCTACTAATCCATTTCAGATTCTGTAACAGTGTTTACTGCGGAGCTAACCAGAAACCTCCATAACCTATTCCCTCCTATATCAACAAAGCATATGTGTGTCTCTGCAGCAGTTCTTGATTAGGGAGCTTTTTTCTTTGTTCATTCCACTGGTCTTTTTGCTACACAGAGGCAGCAATGGGGAGAGGCTCTAAAGGTGTTAAGTTTATGTGAGTAGTGTCAACTTAAACATTGAGGAGTTTAAATAGTATTCGACAACAGGAATGACATCTAACTCTTCTGGAAAGAGCCTGTTTTTAGCATTGGAAGTGCACCTTGCTTTACTGCTGTGTCATCCACAGTGCCCAGCACTGTGCCTATATCATTCCATTTCTCATAGTGTTTTCTCATTTATAGATGCCTGTCTTGCAGGAGTATAATGCTCTTGTTACCTCCACGTGAGATAACTTGTTGAAAAGTAAAATATCTAGGGCCCTCCATTGGTGCAGTTTGTAGGGCTTGACTTCTAGTGAGTATTGACATATGAGGTGCCACGTTCCTCCATACCATTTGTATTCTTTCACAATCTACAGTAATTATCCCTCTGAGCCCCCACTACTTTGAACCCTGGTTGCCTGAGTTTTGCATCCTTTTCTATCCTGTGACCATGATCAGATTATTTAATAGTATTCTGGATTCTGAAGATAGATTTATAGTAGAATTCTCTAAAATCCTCTGAAGGAATCTTTATTAAATTTGTTGCTATCTTGACACTATGCTTGAATTTATTTGCTTCTTTCATTAGTTCAGTTACTTATAACTGGTGAGTTTTTTTTGTTTGTTTGTTTGTTTTTGCAGAACTGGGGACTGAACTCAGTCAGGCCCTTCAGCTTGCCAGACAAGCACTTATTCCACGGAGCTATCTCCCCAACCCTGGTGATTTTTATATAAAAGTTTTCAGGCAGGGTGTAATGGTGCACACCTATAATTGGGAGGCTGAGGCAGGATGATTTTTGCGAGTTTGAGACCAACCTGGGCTACAAAGTGAGCTCAAAGCCAGACTGAACTGAGCTGAGGTTTTACCCCGTAATTCAGAGCAAGATGAATTACTTGAATTGCCCTCTCTTAGAGGCAAATAAATAAATAATAGTCTTTTTATCTTTTAATGTTGTGTATTTTCTGGGGGTAAATGATGTGTGCTAACAACACTTTTTTTTTTTAATTGCAGGTCAGCATCTTCCAAGGAGGTAATAACATATCTAGTCGTGAAACTGAGAAAGGCCAGAGCTCTCAGATCAGGAAAACATGTCCCGCCGAAAACAGACAAATCCAAATAAAGTTCACTGTAAGTATTGAGCCTTGTCTTTTGGAACCTGGGAATGAATGTTAAGGGTTTTAATAAGAGGAACCTGAAACCTGAATTAGAGTAAGAGATATAAACTAATTTTTAAAGAAGAAAGGGTTAAAAGTTTTGGATATATGGAGGCTGAGCATGGTGGTGCACACCTATAATCCCAGGACTTGGGAGGCTAAGGCAGGAGGATTGCTGTGTTTGATGGCAGCCTGAACTACATAGTGCATCTCTGTCTCAAGACAAAAAAAAAAATTTTTTTTTTGGATATAAAGAGTTAAAGTGTGTAGGGCTGGCCAGATAGCTCAGCAGACTAAAGCTCCTGGGCTGGGATTCAATTCCTGGCATGCCGTGCCAGCCCTGCCCCCAGAGCACACTGAGACAGCACACATGCCTATAATCTCAGCACTTGGGAGACTGAAAACAGGAGAATCACAATGAGTCTGATCTATGTACTGAGACCTTATAGACCCTTTATTAAATACATTTTTAAAAAAGTGTGTCTGGTTACTGGAGTAAAATGGGACATATCATCTTAAGGATATGTACATTACATTCATCCTTAATACACACATTAACAGTTATGGGACTCCCACTTTGTGCAGACCACTTTTATAGTTATCAGGGATGTAAAACTATAAAATATATAAAATAATGGCCTCAGATACACATGCACATACATACAAACACATAAGATATGCTAAGTGCCAAATAGTGATACTATAAGTTATATATACTACAGATATTTAGAGGAGAAAAAAGAGTTCTATGCCCTGAGGTACCAAGAGAATGCATCATGGAAGAGGCTCTATCATTATTTTAAATTGAACCTTAGAGCACAGGAAGTAGAGTTGGGAAAAAAAAAGAGAAAAGGGAGAGGGAAAATCCTGCAGGAAAATGATATGAATGATGTGAAAAGTTACAAGAAGGAATGTGCATGGCATGTTCAGAGAATGAGATTTTGTATAAAGCTAAAGTTTCAGAAGTCATAGCATATAAAATTAGAGATGTTTAATTCCTTTATTTTGGGGGGAACCAGGGATTGAACTTAGGCCCTTGGCTTTGCCAGGGAAGCACTTACTCTAGAGACATCTCCTCGGCCCCTGAGATGTTTAATTCTACATTGTGGAGGCCTGAATGCTACATACACCAAATGCAAACTTCATTTTGTAGACTAAAGAGCTACCAAAGGTTTTGAAATAGGGAAAGAGGAGTGAGGTTTAGGATGTAGTTTTGGTACTGTGAAACAATGTGTGGGATGGATCACATGAGGCAGACTAGAACAGGAAGACAGGCATGCACTGTGGCTTTGTATTGTTTCTCAGCAGTTTCATATATATATATTCTATTACTGACTTCTAAGGAGCAGAGATTATGTGCTAGGTGTCACTGTACTTCTGGCACTACTCATAGATAATGATCCAAAAATGTCCTTTAAAATTAACAGTAACAGGCCAGGGACATAGTTTAGTGGCACAGCACATGCCTGGCAAGTGTGAGGTCCTAAGTTCAATTCCTAATACCAAAAACAAAATAATAAAATGAAACAAAATAAACACTAACAGGGCCAGCCAGATAGCTCACCAGACTAAAGTTCCTGCTTAAGCAGGCACAGGGACTGGGTTTGATCCCTGATAAGCTGGCCCCACCCCCTGGAGTGGACTAAGATAGTGATTGAGATTAGGCATGATGGCATGCCTCTAATCCCAGTGCTTGGGAGGCTGAAAACAGGAGGATCACTGAGTCCAAGCTGTACAGTGAGATCTTACAGATTCTGTACTAAATACATAAGAAAAGAAAATAAATAGTAACATCTATGCAGATTTGAGAGAACCATTTTCTTACAATCTGAGGAGATAAGCATTCTCACACAAATGATGTGACAAATAGTTAGTATCATAGCAGACTGAGTAAACAACCTTTGAAGAAATTTCAAAGGCATGACATCCAAGAGTGTGCTTTAAGGCAAAAAACAAAAATAAAACAAAAACAAACAAACAAAAAAAACCCATTATACTTGAGAGGATAGTTTAGTCAAGGAATTAAGAGAATTAAAGTTTATTAAAAACATATACTACGCATTGGGGGCTGGGGAGATGGCTCAGTGGAATAAAATTTTCCCTGGCAAGCACAAGGGCCTGAGTTTAATCCCGAGTTCTGCCAAAAAAAAAAAAAAAAATACACACACACACACACACACACACACACACACACACACACACACTAGCACTATGATAATCTTCCCTGGGTAATTTTAAGAGTAGAAGTGAAATGAACAGAGGAATTAAAATGACTTTTGACATTTTATAGATTAATAACATCAGGGTAGCAGACTTCCATGTATAATTATGTTATATAAGTCCTAGAAAAGTTCTGAAAGATAGTTGTATGTTGTATGTCTTAAGAGTGTGTTCTAAAAAAGAAAAAAGACTGTATTTTGGCTGGGAATGGTGGCACATGCCTATAATCCTAGCACTCAGGAGACTGAGGCAGAAACACTTAAGATGAGATTTGAACCATGGATGTAGCTCAGCAGCACAGTGCTGACCTGGCAAGCACAAGGTCACCAGTTGAATTCCCAGTACCAAAAAACAAGATGCAATGTGGCCATCTGTAATCGCAGCACTTGGCTGGCTGAGGTAGGAAGACTACTGCCAGTTTGAGGCAAGTCTGAACTGCATAGTGAAACCCTGTCTCAAAAAAGACCAAAGGACTGCTTCTTGGCCTTTTGGCTAAGATCAAGTGTGGTATCTGTTCTTATCAGTTCAGAAAGACCAACCGAGGGGGGAGGGAAGAGAGAAGAGAAAGGCAATGTGTCTCAATGTGAGGATTGTCAAAGGAGATGAAATTAAATATCACTAGCATAAGTCATCCATTATGGGTTCAGGAGGATTATCTTCCCTTCTGTGGTCAAAGGTGAAAAAGGTATAAATATAGACCATAAGAAGACAGCAGGAAGGACATCATTCATGAGTATGAATTTATAAATAAGGCAGTTAAAGGAGTTGGGTGTTCATCTCTTAAACCTACCTGTACAGAGAGTCTGAATAGATTTGAGAAGAGTAGCTGGAGGGGGTTGCCATGATTGTAGTAAGGCTGGAGGAACCAGCAAAGGCTTGTTGACCTGTGCTTATATCCACATCTGATATACCCACCAGTTGCATCTCCTCCCATCCTAAGCTAGTCAAAACAAAGATGAGCTGATGCTGGTATTGCAGTTGGAAAACAGAAAGACAAACAGGCCATGGAAAAGGGGAAAATATCACACATCCATAGCTACAGAAATATCATTAGAGTCAAGCAAGTGAATAGCTGGGGCTTTGATGGCTCTTCATTAAGATCTTTACTGTGGGGTTGTAAACACAAACATTCCACAACTAAAAAGCAGGCCCAGGGGCCGGGGACATGCTCAGTGGAATAAGCACTTCCCTGACAAGTGCAAGGGCCTGAGTTCAATCCCCGGTTCTGCCAAAAAAAAAAAAAAAAAAAGCAGGCCCAAAGAGGGACAGTTTTAAATGGTATATCTGCAAGGAGCTACAAAGGTTGTTCCATGATAGACTAAGCATGGCCAAAGAATACACTGAGATTTGCTGATTTCTTAAGAACGTCTACTTATTTATAGACAAAACTGATCCTATCTTTTTGTTTGTTTGTTTGGCTCTCTTTTTGAGACAGAGTCATGCTCTATAGTCCACGTTAGCATTGAATTCACCATGTAGTCCAGACTAGCCTCGAATTTGCAATGATCCTCTGGCCTCAGCCTCCCTTAGTGCTAGGCTTACAGGCCACCACCATGCCTGTTTCAGCTCTACTCTTTTTGAAAGATTATCTTACAGTGCATGACAATAATGGTGAATAGAAGTAGGTAATTTTAGTTTTCTGATAATTTGAGTGTTTCAGGCTCCTTTCAGTGAAATGGAGCCAAACATATGTATGAAACTTAATTTGTCTACTTAAAGTAAATGGAAGCTGGATGTGGTGGTATACACCTGTAATCTCAGCTGAGCAGGATTGTTGCAAGTTCAAGACCAGTCTGGGCTACAAACTGAGCTCAAGGCCAGCCTGAACTGCAGAACAAGATCCTGTTCTCAAAAAAGTAAAAAACAAACAAAAACCCTGAAAGTACATGGAGTACACTCTGGGAACCAGGAGTCTACAGAAGCTTTGTTTAAATGTCAAAACCAACTAGCACTTCAGCAGAGTTTCATTACATCTGCCTTCTGGGAAGATTATGTGGCATGATGCTAAAGGCATGCTTAAAAGGATATATTAAGAATCCCCCTGCAATAGCCCAGCAACATTTGTCAGATCTACTTTAGATCAGGAGGCTGCTTTGGCAGTGATTTAGTTTTCCTCAGGACTGTTTTTATATCATCTGCTGGAATGATCCTTTCTCCAGAAATATCCACATAAACTCTTTATCTTTTGCCCATTTGCTTCATTAAAGACTCTTTTGCAATAAAAGTCTATAATTATTAGTTATGGAGAGACTGTTGTTGCATTGAACTCTGTTTTATACCTTCTCCATTATCACCTCTTACCCCTTTCTGAGTACAAGTCCTATCATTTATTTCTGGAAAGATAGAAAATACAGTCTTGGAGTGCTTAAATTTAGGGAGTTTGAACCAAATGAACCACTAAGAAAGGAAATTATAAGAAATTTTGCTTTCAGATTATAAGATACATGAAAGACTAAAAAAGTTCAACTAAAAGCTTTTCTTAGAGAAGGAACAAAAAGCCTTTAAGGTCTTTCTCTTCTAGAAAGCATAACTTCTTTTGTCTTCATTCATTCTGTTTGGCATTCTCATAGGTAATGTAATGGCTGTGTTCCCAACATGTGATACCACCTGGGTTACAAGACTGTCGGCTAGAAATGGAATGCTAAGGTCCTTACTTCCACTACCTCCTCTTTTTCTGACCTTGACATCTCCCTTAGAGAATATGTTTTGGCTTTTTCAATTTCAGTCAGTCTGAAATTGTATTTGGTTAACTGTACTAAGGATCCAAGAAAGAGAATTATAAAATCTTTGCCCTCTAGAGACTTTCAGCTGAGACTTTTTTGTCTGTACTCTGAGCTGGTTTGTATGCTCATTCTTATATGATCTTAAAAATCTATGCTAAATCAAAGACAAATAGTATTTTGATGTTACACTTTTAAAAAAACTAGATATAATACTTTGCTTTTCTGTTGTTTGTGTTATCAGAAAGCAAACTCAGGACCTTGCACTTGCCAGGCAGGCACTTGTGCCACTGAGTTATATCCCCGGCCCTACCTTGCTTTTTATATCGGAGACCAATATTTTTTGTTGTTGTTTTTTAGTGCAGGGCCTATAGGATCTATAGGGTCTCACTATGTAGATTGGACTCATAGTGATTCTACCGTTTTCAGCCTTCCAAGCACTGGCATTACAGGCGCATTCCACCATGCCCAGTCTCAGCGCATCCTGGGGGCGGGTAGTCCACTGAGCTATCTGGCTGGCCCATAGTGGAGTCCAACTCCACATTTAATAAGACAGTTGTCCTACATTAATGACTAGGGACCAGATGATTTTTTTTATATCTACTCAAACTAAGCTGCGTGTGGTGGTGTGTGCCTGTAATCCCAGCACTTGGGAGGCTGAGGCAGGAGGATTGTTGTGAGTTCAAGACCAGCCTGAGCTACAAAGTGAGCTTAAGCCCAGGCTGAACTGCATAGTAAGACCCTGTCTCAAAAAGACAAAAATATAAATAAATAAATAAATAAATAAATAAATAAATAAATAAATAAATAAAATCTATTCAAACTATCAAATAGAGGGGCTGGGGAGATGGTTCAATAGAATAAGCGCTTCCCTGGCAAGCGCAAGCGTCTGAGTTCAATCCCTGGTTCTGCCAAAAAATTAATTAATTAGTTAATTAAAAACTATCAAATAGAAATAATTCTACATTATAAAAACAGGTGCCAGGCATGGTGGCGCACACTTGTAATCCCAGCACTTGGGAGTCTGAGGCAGGAGGATCATTGCAAATTCAAGATCAGTTGGGCTACAAAGTAAGCTTAAGGCCAGCCTGAAATGTATGAGGCCCTGTCTCAAAAAGAGAAAAATTAAGAAAAAATAAAAGCAGGCAATTTTATAACATGGTTTGTGTGTGACTGGGGATTGACTCCAGGACTTTGGCACTGAGCTAAGTCCCAGGCCTTTTTATATTTATTTTGAAATAGGATATATATTATTTTTATACTGGGGATCAAACTAGGACCTTGTACTTGTCAGACAGGGGCTTATGCCCCTAAGCTATATCCTGGGCCCCATAAGAGAGGATCTTAATAAGTTGCTCAGAGTAGGCAATACTCCTGTCTCAGCCTCCCTGACTACTAGGATTGTAGGCATGTACTACTCTACCTGGATAATTTTGTAGAACTTCTTTATCACTAGTATTTCAATGGATCACACTATTCTTAAGTTAACATGACACAATTTTAGCAAGTGCTACTTCCTATGAGAAGGATAATTTGGACAAGCAACTTCAGAAACTAGCTAAAAGAGACTACCAAAAGATCTTTCACTTAACTTTTTTTTTTTTTTTGTCTTTTTGAGACAGGGTCTCATATGCAGTTCAGGCTGGCCTTAAGCTCACTTTGTAGCTCAAGCTGGTCTCGAACTCAATAATCTCCTGTCTAAGCCTCCCGAGTGCTGGGATTTCAGGCATGTGCCACCACGCCGGGCCACACTTAACTTTTTTTAAGTTGTCTGCTAGAACTGCTTCTTTTTAAATGTTCTATGTATTTTGCTTTATAGTGGTCCTTCAAGAATAGCTTTGAGGAATAATTTTTACCTTATCTATTTTCCCCAATCAGTAATACAATAAAAGAACACAGCCTTTCTTTCCAAAATGCCAAAAATGAATGACAGAATTAATTTATCTTAATTATCCTAGGTGAGACTGCCAACAATCTTGGACAGAAGAAGCTATATTTAAGCAACATCAGTAGACAAAAATAAATTTTCAGTTGTGTTAAGATTAAACAATTACTAGCTCATCTTCAAAGGCACATACCCTTTTACATACCTTTCTACTAATCCAATGGTACTTCCCAATACAAAAGGAAAAAATATTAAAAAAATATTATTCATTCCTAACATGTTATAAACTTTGCTGGTTTTTGGCTAGGTTTCTTTAGAGACTAAAAGTATCACTGCTAAGAATGGTTTGCTCTTGATAACTACACTTGATCTTGACTTCCAAAAGGCAGAGAAGTGATTTGCCCTTGTTAATTAAATGCTAGTATATAACTTGTTCCTTTTTACAATGTCTGCCCATGACTCTCTGGTACAAAAACAAAAACCTACATAGAAAAAGTAAAAAACTATCCTAGCTGGCTATGATCTTGTGGTTTCAGTGAAACCAATATGGAGGAATTAAATATTTTACTTCTGCAGAGGGATGAGAAAGCACTCTTAACATGTTGAGCTCATTTTTTGCTTTCTCTAGCAGTAATTTATATCCAGTGTGTAGATACTGTGAAGATGAACTTAAAACAACTTATTTTTCCCTTACTTAGAGCTCTGTATCTAGGAGTATACTTTAACACTTTCCACCTCCGTTCCCACCCACAGGATGAGTCATAGTTGCCACAATGTCAGTTACTCTAATCCAGGCCTGGTAATTCATGATGTGGTTCAGAACCATCATTTTACCTTTTGTCATATACTGGCCTTGAGAACATTGCTTTGGTATTTAAACTGTGTGTATTAGTTTCTTATGATATGAAAATAACACTAGCACCAAGCTAAGGTCGATTCTCCAATAGAGAGACAAACATTTGTTATCAACCAAACCACTCTGATGATTCCTCAAATCTTAAACTCATATCTCTATTAGACAGCAGTTACAAACTATGGACCTTAGTGGGTAAGAGTATAGTTCAATGATAGAATGCATCTATAATACATGCAAAGCCCTGGGTTCAATTGCAGCATCAAAAAAAGAAAAATATTAGAGCCAAACATAATGGAGAACTGTAAGGCAAAAGGACCACACAAGTGTGAGCCCAACTGAGCAACTTAGTAACTTACAAAGAGCTTGTCTTAAAATATAAATAAGCTGTGATGTAGCTCAATGCAAAGGCCCTGGGTTTAATGCCCAGTATCAGAAAAAAAAAAAGACAACAGAGTTGGGCAGTCTTGGGTTTAAACGATTAGTTCCATGATAGATCTTAGTTTCCTCTGTAGTAAATTATATGTAGATAGTAATATTGACCTCATAGTTTTACAGAGAAATAAGATAATGACTCTATAAAGCTTGCAGTGGAGAGCCTGGAACTAGCATACTGACTATAATTAATATTCAACATTTAATCGATAGTAGACATTCAAAGAATATTTGCTGAACAAATGACCAAGTGGGTTACAAGAAGCATATTCCCACATCAGAATTTTTCACTACCAGCCAGGCATACCTATAATCCCAACACTTGGAAAGCTGAGGCAGGATTGCCATGAGTGTGAGGCCAACCAGAGTTTCACAGTTCAAGGCCAGCCTGAACTACATAGTGGGACCCTCTATTTTCGCACTGCCCAAGAACTAGCAGTATAGATCACTTCACCAGTTCATGTCTCCTAAATCACTGTGTTCTAGTTCAGAACTTGAACCTTTCTATTTTGTTTTCTTCGGTAAGAAAGGGCCTGCTCTATTGTCAAATATGTTAGTAGGGCATTTTATTAAGCCTCTTGCTGGCTGGGGAATGAGGACTATAGTTTCCACTTTGAGATAATGGAAACCTGGAGAAACTTAACTCTTTTCTCATTATACCTGGTATCGTGGAAATAAAAAAGCATTTAAATGTTAACTTTTCAATAACCACATATATCCCAGGCAAAGAAGTAAATGCACAATTAAGGATGAGTTTAGGACTCTTGGATACTGAAAGGGAGAAGGAGGCAGGGGACACTGTCCAAAGGAGACTATGTACAGTAAATATTATTTGGTGTAGATTAGTTGGTGTGTTTCAGGAAAAACAGAAATGAGTTTGTATTTTGTCTTTTCTCCTCGTTCAATCAACCAGTTGGTTTTCTCATGCTAGTTCTGATAGGCATTACAAAGAAAGTCAAGGAAGAACTTCCAGAGCATGTCTTGAAAAGATAGTAGATTAAAAAAAATAGGATAGGTTAAAGGTGAAATTTATTTAGAAGGATTATTTGTTTTTTTTAAAGCTTTTATTTTTTTGGAGGAACCAGGGATTGAACTCAGGCCTTTGCACTTGCCAGGCAAGTGCTTATTCTACTGAACTATCTCCCTAGCCCTAGAAGGATTATTTGAAGCACTTGTTTGCAGCGCAAGATAGACCAGAATGCTAATAACTTAAGGTATAGAGATTTTGTCCAGATTTGTTGCCCTGTTACCATCCTATCACTCTGCCTCTATTTCCTCAATCCTGATGGAAAGTTGTAAATGGAATTGAAAGTCTACAATTAAATTCATAAAGTAGCAATTGTTCACCTTTTGAAAAGATTCAAAAATAGAAGACTTAAGAGGAGTAAACGATGCTTTCTAGAGCATCTGGCTTACTGCCCAGGAAGAGCAGCTGTGCCCAGAAGCTGTTGGAGGCAGCAAGCTGAGTTAGAGATGAATGACCCCACCACAGGGTATCTGCCTGTCTCCTACCTTTGAATGGTCTGACCTTCCAATGAGCTTGCCTGGGGATATGCTTCCCAGCTGGTGGCCTGACTATTTTTCCTTGTGACCACCAGGGGATCAAGTATTTGCTGGGCTAGAAGAGCAAGCCCGTCAGGCGATGATGAAAACTGATTTTCCTGGAGATCTTGGCAGTCAGCGACAAGCTATCCAACAACTAAGAGATCAGGACTCCAGTAGCAGTGAGTTCTGCACCTTCTGGTAATGACTCAGGGCAACGGGAGAAGAATTATCAGAGTGTGTGTGCTCTGGGATTGTGCATGGGGGGTGGGTGGGAGGAAGATACTAAAACAAAGCAAGTATGTAGATTTTGAGTGTTCCCACAAGTGTTGTAAGGTGTGAATATATGCTTATTCAGAGAGGACAGGTTTGGCATTATGTGTTCTTCAATTCATAGACTATAGTACTCAGTACAGTGCCATATTCAGATAAGTTTGCAAAGGTTGTGATAGAGATAAAGGATAATTAATGCTCATGTAGTCCCTGCATTAGGTCAAATAAAAAAAATCCCTGTATCCTAGGATATATTCATGGCATTGATAAAGTTTTGCTGAAGGGCTTGGTTTTAATGTTATACAAGATTTGCTTAGTGATGAGATTATGCAGTATGTAAAATGACATACTCTTGGGACTTCCTACACTACAGCCCTCAGAGTAGATCTCTAGTTAGGAAATAGAAAAGTGCTTACAAGTTGACCCTCATGGATTGTTTCTTGACCTGCATGAACAGACATACTTTGAAATGGGTTATTTCCTAGAAAGATTTCCACATATTCTTGTTCTTATCCATACATTTGATACTCATTATTATTAGTATCAATTCAGAGTGACATTTCTGATTTTTCTTCAGTGTGAGCCAGGGGGAGAACAGAAAGTAAAGAGTTCTACAACTTTCTAGGAACCACAGTTTTCCCCAAAGAAATAATTTACAACAGCTATTAAATAAAAAAATAAAAATTCAATAATTAGTTATTAAGTACAGAAAAATGAGCCTCAAATTTCTGGAAAAACCTATAGAACGCACCAGTTTCTTGATTAACACAGGTAAGAATAGCAGCATCCTCTATAAAAGTTTCATTCAAGAAAAGATGTATTCCTCTAGGTAGCATACCTTACTTTTTTTTTTTTTCTGTTTATAGAGATTTATTTGAATAGTTGATACATTACAAAATTATGTTTCATATAACATTGTCTTATATTAAGCTTACAAGTATTTCAAATAGGAAGCTGTTAAGAAAATAAGATAATTTAATCTGTGTCAATCTTGGAGCTGGATACAAATGAACGAAAGGAAACTTCAGGCTGGGATTAGGCAAACACATGGGTTGTAGGACCCAAATCCAGTCCTTCAGCCTACTGGTGTATAGACATAAATATGATGAATGGTGAGACTTTCTCATGAAGAAAGAGAATGTAACCAATTTTGTCTAGCACTGGTGGATTTGAAATTATGCAAGACAGTAAAGAAAAGACAAACAGCACTATTTGTGAGAAAATCTGACTCTCACCATGGATGCAAAGAGACTAAAACTCTAACATGTATGTCTCTCTACTTATTTCAGGTCCAAGTGTCCAGGATCTGAGTGAATCGGGGATAGGGCTAGGCTCTTCCATAGGTTTGGCTTCCTCTTATAATTGTCAGAGTGCTAGTTTTGTCCTTTTAGAAAGAACTCTATTTATTTAAATCTTTTAAATAATTAAAAAAAAAAAAACCCTATTTTATAAGTAATAGAAAAATGTCAGTTCACGCAAAACAGTCACATCCTGCCCCAAAACTAAAACTGAATTCTACTTACTCACTAGAAATAACATTTCATTTTAAGGGCGGGCCAAATAGCTCAGCAGATTAGCACCTGCAAGCAGATGCAGGGGCCAAGGGTTCCATCCTCTGGCCTGCCATGCGGGCCCTACTCCCAGGTGTGCCAAGACTACAGTGGAGACTGGGCATGGAGGTGCCCACCTGTAATCCCAGCTCTTGGGAGGCTGTAAACAGTTAGATCACTACGAGTCTGATCTAGTACTGAGACCCTGAAAACCCTGTAGACCTTTCCCTAAAAATACAAATACATATATTTTATTTTAAAGTAAAGAAAAACTCATTCTTCCACTTAATGCATTTAGTTATCCATCAGATAATACAAAGAACAATAGAAACAACAGATAAATTGAGCTAGGTGTGGTACTGCTACATTCCTGTAATCCAAGCACTCTTAAAGCTGCGGCAAGACTATCAATGAGACTTCAAGGCCATCCTGGGCTACATAGTGAGTTCAAGGCCAGCCTGAACTACGTAGACCTTATCTTGGGGGGGGTGTTGGGGGTTTGGAGGGGATATGGAGCTTTGAATGCTGTATCACTGGTGGAGTAAGAAGAGATAGCATGACAAAGTGCCTGAGGTTGATTGCTATGTTAATTTTTCTACTGTAATAAACAGACTATAGAGTGACATCATCTTCAACTAATTTATTACTGCCTCCTAGTGATGAGGGGAGAAAAAACTTGCTGGTGTTTCCTTGGGGTTTGCTGGGAGAGAACATATAGTGGAGCTCAGGGTAGGTCTGTGATACCATGGTGAAATTATGCAGAGATTTTGGAAACAGTAAGTAAAATATCAGCAAGAAATGATGGTAAGTCAGAAGTTGTATACTGTGGGAAAGACCCTGTTAATGGGAGAGGTACTTGGAGAGGTATAATTTGAAGTGTGACATATTTGAGAACCTTTCATTCATATGGATTTTTTTTTTTTTCTGTGATAATATAGAGGACCCAGTAACCACTTTCCAATGTAGTTCTGACTGCATTTTTTTCACTTGTGTATATATGGCATATAACAGTGATTTGCTTTCTACTTAATATGACTTGTGCCCAACTAGGCACTAATTCAAACTACATTTTGAAATATCTGAACATGTTTTTCATTATAGCTACAAACTGCAGGGTGGACAGCAGGTCAGGAGGTATTCCTGAAAAAATCAGAACAAGTGACCAGTTTGTATGTTCCAGGTGACAGTGAGGGTGATGAAGAGGAGACCACACAAGATGAAGTCTCTTCCCACACATCAGAGGAAGATGGAGGGGTGGTCAAAGTGGAAAAAGACTTAGAGAATGCAGAGCAGCCTGTTGGTGGGAACAAACTAGTAGAGCATGAGGCAAGTGAAAAATGGCTTTTTAAAACAAAATTTTTTTAAGACAGTCTCACTCACTATATAGTTTAGCCTTGAACTTACTATGTAGCTAGGCTGACTTCAAACCCACAATGCTCCTCCTGGCTCAGCTTTCTAACTGGTGTGCCACCATGCCCAGCACAAATGGCTCTTGAGTACTGGAACGCCCTGCCCTTCCAATCAGCCCTGATGCTTTTCACCCAGATGTCAGTATTTAACAAAGCCTCCTCCTTCACAGCACCAAAACCCACTCTTCAGATGCAGCTGTCATCATACTGGTTTTCATTTTCTGTTCCTATAACCCTGCAACCATTTATAGCTTTCTTTCCTAAAATTCCCCATTTCTTTCCAATTGGAACAGCCATCTTTACAAACTAAAATATTACTTCTTAAGATGTACTAGGATATGCTTGGAAATTTGCCAGAATATTATCTGAGGTATCATCTCCTCACTAAGTTGTTTCCTGAGGATTTCTACAAGAAGCAAGACAGGAGAGATGCTTTACTGCAATGTTTCTTAGGTAAAATAGCAATTCTCTTTGGGGCAATCCTGTGTTCTCATGGAAGAAAACCTTGGAGAAAATGAAGATAGAAGTAAATGTAATTTCCTTTCAGGCATTACGTTTTCCTTCAGACCACACTAGAAATCTAAGAATAACACATAACTTCAGAGTGTGCTCCGTTAAAGAGGTGAGAGCAGGGAAGAGACTAGTGAGGTCTCCTCATGAATTGCCTGTTTATTAAATTGCAGGTCACAGAGAATCTGAATTCTGACCCTTTGCTTGAACTCTGCCAGTGTCCCCTCTGTCAGCTAGACTGTGGGAGTCGGGAACAGCTGATTGCTCACGTATACCAGGTATGGCATGGGAAGCCATGAGCTCTGGGACCCAGGTGCCTGTGGTTTGTTTATAGCCAAGATCCTGCTCTAGTTCGTGAAGCATCTTGAGTTTTTGCTTCCATAAGACTTCTCTCCAATTCCCAGAACTTCTGGGGATTTGGCTTAGTGGTAGAGTTCTTTTCTGGCATGTACAATGTCTTGGGTTCAATCTTCAACACCACCAAAAAGAGAGAGAGAGAGATTTGTTGGGAAAATAGGTTCTGGGTTACCAAGCAGATACAGTATAAAAATTAAGTGTCATCATTTTCTCAAAATTATTTAAGGCATATATTTAATAATGAAACTGAAAATGGCTTTTAAAGAAAAAACATTAACTGATGTGTTTATGAAACACTAGTAAACAGGGAAATTACAGTAAAGTCTTTTGTCTTCAGTTTACCCTGATCCAATTGCAGGGCCCCTGTTCCTTATGATCCATATTGACAAGGCATTGATACACAGGGAATACAGAGTAGCCTAGGTTATACCAATTAGTTTACAAGGATTATTTCTTTAGAACACTGTCTTAGAGCCTAAAAGAATGAGGAAAGACATCAGTTTTTACAGCCAACTCCTAGATTTGGCCTTCATCATTCTCTTTTGTTTTGAGATAAGGTCTTGCTCTATAGTTCAGGCTGGTCTTGAACTATGTTACCCTGCCTTGCCTTGAACTTGTGGTGATCCTCTTGCCTCCACAGGCCAAGTGGTAGGATTCCAGGGGTGCACCACAGTGGTTCATCACTCTTAAAATTCACTTGCTTAATTGCAGTGTGAGCAAGAGAAATAAAACCTAATCCGGATTCTGAACACAATGCCTCCCAAGCTCCAAAGAGAGCTCTGGAGCCCCACTATTCTTCAGACCAGTCATTTGTCTTAGATTTTGGTCAGACTTCAAGATTAGGAAATCAAAACAGTGGTCTGAATGGCCAGATCCAACTTTTGAGCCACTAACACAAGACTTAATTTTCAGGAGCTATACAGACAGGATAGTTGTAAGTCCCTGATTCTGAAACTAAGAAAAGAGGACATTTCTCAGGAATTGAGCACAGACTGTTTTGGAATGATTCAAATTAACAAGGCTCTGTTTTACAGCATACTGCAGCAGTGGTGAGTGCCAAGAGCTACATGTGCCCTGTCTGTGGACGGGCCCTTAGCTCGCCAGGGTCATTGGGTCGCCACCTCCTAATCCATTCGGAGGACCAGAGGTCCAACTGTGCCGTGTGTGGATCCCGTTTTACCAGCCATGCCACTTTTAACAGGTTAGCTGGGCACCTAACCCTGTTGTGCTGGGGAGCAATCACTCAGTATTAGTTCTGTTTTCCTAAGGCAAAGAGAAAGCAAGATAGGTAGTACAAAGCCAGTGACACATGTCTATTCAGAAGTACAAGTAATGAGGTTAGGAAATACCACGTAGATGTCCTCAAAGGGAAGTGGTTTCCCATTTCTTTCTTCATCTGTATACATTCAACTAAAAAGAGATGTAAAGAAGTGCAAGTGTTTATAATAAAACACGAAGAAAGAAGCTGCAAGGTGCTTAGAGGAACCTTGTCTTAAGAAGACTGGAACTCTGTGAACATTGTTCTTGCCCCCACCTCCACGTCTTGTCATTTGCACAGTACGACATGACCTTACATTATCCAGGTTGCTTTCTGGTGTGGAAGTTGGCTCACTATTTTTGTCAGGGGGGCTTTGAAACTTGGTAATCTAGCGCAAAGTAAAAGAGCTTTCTCAAGCATTACAGTGGATCCTGAGCCTGGAATTTAGCTCAGCAGCACAACATCTGCCTGACAAGTACTAAATTGTAAGTTGGATTCCTGGTACAAAAAAACCCCACCTAAGTGGACCTCTAGCTGGGTGTGGTGGCACACACCTATAATCCTAGCACTTGGGAGGCTGAGGCAGGATTGCCATGAGTTCAAGGTCAACCTGGCCTCTACAGTGGGTTCAAGGCCAGTCAGAACTACATAGTGAGACTTTGGCTCAAAAAAAGAGGGGAGCCTCTAGTACTGAACTTGGCTTGGTTCAAAAAAAGAAAATTAGGGTTGAATATGTTCGTTTTAGTACAAGGAAACACTAACCATATAAAATGTTGCTTTCCAGTGAGAAACTTCCAGAAGTACTTAATATGGAATCCTTACCCCCAGTTCACAGTGAGGGCCCCTCCAGTGCTGAGGGGAAGGACGTTGCTTTCAGTCCTCCAGTGTATCCTGCCGGAATTCTGCTTGTGTGCAACAACTGTGCTGCCTACCGGAAGCTACTGGAAGCCCAGACTCCCAGTGTACGCAAGTGGGCCCTGCGTCGACAGAATGAGCCTTTGGAAGTTCGGCTGCAGCGGCTAGAAAGAGAGCGTACAGCTAAGAAGAGTCGGCGGGACAATGAGACCCCTGAGGAGCGGGAAGTCAGACGCATGAGGGACCGTGAAGCCAAGCGTCTGCAGCGCATGCAGGAGACAGATGAACAGAGGGCACGCCGTCTGCAGCGAGATCGGGAGGCCATGAGGCTGAAGCGGGCCAATGAAACCCCAGAGAAACGGCAGGCCCGACTCATCCGAGAGCGAGAGGCCAAGCGGCTCAAGAGGAGGCTGGAAAAAATGGACATCATGTTACGAGCTCAGTTTGGCCAGGACCCTTCTGCCATGGCAGCCTTAGCAGCTGAAATGAACTTCTTCCAGCTGCCTGTGAGTGGGGTGGAGTTGGATAGCCAGCTTCTGGGCAAGATGGCCTTTGAAGAACAGAATAGCAGCTCTCTGCACTGAAGCCCTCTCCTCTCTGCCCTCCCCCACAACCAAGCCCACAGGGCCCAGTGCTGCAGGCACCTATAAGGCCATCCTTGCTGCCAGAAGCAGATCTGGGTTTGTTGCAAGTGGACCTGTGCACCCCTTGCATGTGGGAACAGGATGACGTCAAGGCACTCTGTAGACAAGGGAGCAGGTACTCCAGAGAACTGAATTCTCCAGCTACTGCAGCAGGCGAGGCTTATGGGACAATGGGGTCCGAGTACAGCCCATGAAGTTGGGAGGGCAAATAAATTAATTTTATCTTTACTGGCCTTTCCTGCCTTTTCTCTCAGTTTATGCTAGGGGAGAGCTGAAAGGGAGTTTATATATATTTATATATATAATTTTAAAAAATATATATTTAGTACAGAGTACAGGATCTCACTACACAAATCTGACTCATAGTAGTGCTCCTACTTTCAGCCTCCCAAGTACTGGGACTATAGGCATGTGCCACCACTCCCAGTCTCAAATCGCCCTCTCAGTGTGCCCCCCGGGTGTGGGATAGGCATGGCAGGCCAGAAATCCAAACCCAGGTTGGTGCTGCATCTGCCTAAGCAGGAGCGTTAATCCTGAGCTATCTGGCTGGCCCTTATGGGTAGTAGTTTTCAAGCTTGTGGCTTGCTCTCTTTTAAAAGAGTGCCCTTCAGCTTAGACTATCTAACCTTTATAAGTTAATGAAGATTAACTGATACTGAAGAAAAACCTGACCCTGACTTTGAGAATTCACTCCCACAACCATAACTGATAACTACAATTTTTTTTTTTTTGTGGAACCAGGGATTGAACTCAGGCTCTTGTGCTTGCCAGGGAAGTGCTGATAACTACAATTCTGTGGGCTGTGTAAAGTTAGTTTATCAAGGGCCAGGGAGATAGCTCAGTAGAATAAGTGCTTGCCTGGCAAGCACAGGGTCCTGAGTGCAATCCCTGGTACGGCAAAAAAAAAAGTAAAAGGTTAGCCTATCTTTTCCAAACTTGTAATATAAGCCTCTTCTCCCAAATGGGATTTTGTAGACACTTCATATACTTCGAACTAAGTCCAAACTACTTTTCCAAGCAAAATACATTTTGCCAGGCATGACAAAAATTCTATCCCAGAGAGTAGCAAGTTGTATCCAGGAATATGTTCATGGAATTGACTGCAATATTCCATAAACACTGAACTCATGTTTGAGAGAAGAGCTAATCCACCTTTTTATTCCTCAGAGCCAAGGTTGAATGATAAAAACCATAGAGGAAAACTCAGAATTAAGGAACTGAGAACTCACATCAATAGTGATAAAGATCAGTAAAACAATGGCAAGTGGAGAAGACAAATGCTGAGGTCATTTCTAAAGTTCCTGAGATGATACAGAACAAGTAGAGAACTCTCCTTAACCTGCACTAAAGGTTGTGTACAGTTTAGATAATTATAGATCTTGAGGTCTAGAAGGAACTGCCCTAGTTAAAATTATAGCCAGAAAAATAACTACACCAGGAATGTGGACCACTTCCAGTACCATGTCAGGGAGACTTGGCCTCCTCGCTGAGGCCCAAGGCTGGTTGATAGTGTCATGATGCCCACTAAAGTAGGGTGATTCCTATCAGGCAAGCTGAAATGTTTTGAAAATTAAATTTAACAGAAAGTACTTAGTTGATGTAAATGACTTTCTCTACAGAGTTCAGTATTTGTCCTATTTGGGATGTTTCAAAATGATTGTTCCAAGGATTATTACAACCACTTTACATGACTCATTTAGTCTCCACAACACTAAGTAATTACCAGTTCACAAATTAGATGCCTAAATTCAAAACTGCCCTGCTGAGCTGGGGATGTAGCTCAATGGTAGAACCCCTGGCCTACACCAGTAAGCAAGAGCCCATGGGTTTAATTCCTAACACCAAAATAAAACCTATCCTGCCATTTACTAGCTGTATAATGTTGGGCAAGTTATTTAACCTATGTCTTGCTTTGTCTACCCACAAAAGGAAATAATTAGCAAAAATGTGTGATAACATGTTTACTATACACAGCATATCTTTCTGCTACCTGCTCTGAATTATCAATTATTAGAAGCAACTTAATGAGACAGTCATGCAGGTACCACCAGTATTCAAGCACGCAGGAACACAGTTTGTGGTGCATAGGAAGTGTTTTGTATCTAACAACTAGAGTACTGTGCTTTTGAGTATTTTCACTACTTAATTGGTGGCAAGCTTCCTAAATTTAGAAATAATGTGACTGGGTCTAACTTAAGTAACATTGGACAATATTCCAGGGCAAAGAAAAGAATTGGTAGAGAAGACCAGCAGTTAGGATACTTACAGGTCCTTGTGGTCAGTTTTTGTTGGTGAACTCTCTGTCAATAGCAAACCACACTTTAGATAGCTCCCACCACTGCCCCAAGATCACTACATAAGGAACCTCTTGCATTCCATTTCAGGTGCTCCCACAAAGTATTTTTACCCCCCACCTCACCCAATGGCCACCACCTGAGGATGGTAGGAAGGAGGCGCAAACACCAAAAGGAAAAGCTAGTAGTTTATATAGATAGATATATAGATATATAGATATTGATATATATTGTGTTTACATAGTCCACAAGTTAAATGCAGGTATCCATAAGAAGAGCATTAACAATAAAAATACAATCTGTGTGTAGCCAAGTACAGAGACTTAAAATGGTAAAACAGCAAAAAGGATCTCACAAAAGTACAAATATACAGTACAAATTGATTTATTTAAAACAGTTACAAAAAAGCACAACAAAATAGAGATTATCCTTAGAATTATTAATGCTTTGTTAAAGATCAGGTAGGATTAGAGGGTAAGAAATGGTATTGGGCGGGGGGAGCACCTGACTAGTTCTAAGGCTTTAGATACAATGCAGTTGATTACATATTAATTCAGCCATTACATACTGGGGATAGTAGTTGGGGGATCAGTAATTTATCTACAGGGAACTCCTACACAAATCAGATCCAACCAGACCTCCCCAGTGCCATCCTTCTCTAATCCTTAGGACCCTAAAGCCACCTGGATGACAAAATTCCTATGCTTTCTCCACCCCATTCCCTATCCACATATTCTTCCCTCCCCTAAGGTGCTGTGCAAGCTGAGGGCAGTTTGCTCTCTGCAACTGGAACTTATACTGTTTGGGCTACAGGGATCCTGTGTGACTAGTCTGTAGGGAACAGTCTTGTTTTAATACTTCAAATTAACCAGGAATAGTCTCTTCCCCAACACAATCCAGATTCTCTTCAAAGCATGTATGAAGCAAGTATGAGGGATCAGCCATACCTTTAGCAAGACCAACAGCTCACTAACCCTCACAATTCACCACTACGTGCAAACTCCTTATCCAAGGGTGAGTGTAAAACCAGTCATCAGCGCTTGCTCACTCACTCTCTCTTGCTCACTCGCTCACTCTCTCTCTCTCTCTGAAGAATCTAAGTCCCCATGACTGCCATAAGGACAGAACAGATGCTTACAAGTTTGACAATGGATAAAGGCACATGGGTTGCTACCACACACACTGCAGACAGGAACCCAATATAGGGCCATTATCACTGCTGGGCATCTTGCAGTGGGATGGCTTTGGGATCACAGACTGAGTTTGTAATCTACCAGGGGAAGATTTAGGCTTAACAGAACTAATAAAATTTTTAGTGTGAAAAGTGCATTTATTACTACTGTTCCTGCTGGGGAGGCTCAGCAGGGCAAACCACACTACCTTGCTCCTTCTGCCCCAGGCACTGTGCATAGTCTGCAAGTAAGGAGAGTGCAGCCCACTCTAGCATCGAGGGCCAGTGTCACCTGAGGCCCAGACCAGAAGGATCTAGAGTGATCCGAGGGATCCTAGTTGAAAGAGCAACTGACACTGCAAAGACACCGAGGCTTATTTTATTATTGCATAATGTGGGAGACCTTTTCTACCCTAGGGAAGCCGGAGAGTGGGTGAAGGCTTCACAGCAAAGGGCTAACAGGTTCCTGATTAACACCCAACCTATCAGGGTTTATCTCTTCAACTGTAGTGTACACTTTTTCCCCATGTGGAAAATACTGTAGCTTCAGTGTGGCTTAATAAATTTAGCCCAAGGAAGTCAAATCATCACCCTAAAACTTGGCCTCTGTTCTAAGACTATGGCCTAATCTCCCATGGCCAATTCAGTTAATCTGGTTATCTTTACTTCAATGCACCTAGGCCCTTTCCCAGTCACCCACGTCTACTCTTTTAGCTCCAGTGTGATTAGTCAACTCTACCAAATGCCTGCTTTTGCAGGCTTAAATATTACCATCTTGTGCTTCCCCTAAATTGCCTATGATGCCCATTGGAAAAATAAAATAAAACTAAACCCTACTGCAGGGGCTACTTCAGCCAAACTTCAAACCGTCTCCCAATCCTAGAACCCATGTAAATGGAGCTACATGAAATCTTGCTGGGATGCTGGCACAGGCCCTAATGCGGTTCCCTCTACTCAGTTCTTAAAACAGAATACAACACAACACACCCTCTCATAGGAACTTCGTTTCTTAAGACAGGCAAATCTTGGAGCTAGATTTGGAGATCCTGATACCACTGAAGCCATATCCCTTTGAATTCACCAACCCACCAGCAGCATTTCATACCATTCCTACTCAACATGACTGTGCTATACAGTAACACTGGCAAAACAGATTAGAATGCCTGAATTTCATTTACATGGCCAAGGACATAGAAGGACAGGGAGCTACAGAGGGCAGCAGGCAGGACAGTGAGCAAAGAGCAGCAGTGGCAAAGCAGCATAGAGGAAAGGCCATGGTGTTATGACCACTGAGACCAAAAGTATAGACAGGTCAGTCCAGATCTGCTGGGAACTCTCCTGTTGGGTACAATACTAATCTCTGAACACCCACATCCCTCTCCCAAGTATAACAATCTTGACAGGAATGGTTATCTAAGTTTTAGGATCTTTTGAAACATTCTCTAGCAAGTTTCCCTTCTTCCAAATTCATATAGGCATTTTTGTACAGTTCGAGTTTAGCAGTGTTCCTTTCTATCCCTAAGCTCTGGGAATGTCCTATCACTAGCTAGTTGACTAGACTTCATCAACTGCCCATTCCCAAAAAACTGACAATTTCCCACTTAAATGCTTTCCAAAAACTACTTTGTCTCTTAAAAACTTAGGTAACTCCTATAGAAAAGTAACATCTTATTTCTCATATTTGGAGGAAAAGAATGAACTAGAGGAAAAGCCAAGGGCTATGACAGCTCTGACCAAGATTTAGAGGACAAAGCTTCTTTTCCTAGGGACCATACTTTAGGAAAGAAAGCTACCTCTGCAGCTCAGCAAAATCAAGTATTAACATGCTACGAATATATGGCACAATATGAGGGGGAGCTGCTGGTATTGCTTCACCAGCAAGAAACAGAGGAGGAACCATGGTAGAAATGTCAGGGCTCAACTTACCAAGGTGTCTCACAATTTGTCTTTCCAGGACTCAGTGGGTGTTACCAGATCGGAAAGCCACAATTTGCCTGATTGGCAATTTACTTAGTCTGTACCTGGTTAAATACAGGTGTGCTCCCATAAAGCAGTTCAGTTGGTGTCATGGTGGACATAATTCTTGAGTGCCTGCTCTGTTACTACATTCCACTGATGAGCCCTCCTATGAAGGATGCTTGTGAGAAACTCATGCATATGATAAACCTTAGGAATAGGCTGCTCATGAAATAGAGATGAGGCCTTCATCCAAGACTCTCATCTGAGGGGATTCTTCAAAACTCAACCCACAGGGCCCCACTGTAGGAAACAAGCTGGAGAAAGCAGCATTTGAAGAATGGGGGATAGAAAAGGGAAAGGACATGATCTCAAATGCAGTACAAGGTTGGTATTTGGTTCTGACATAAACCAGAGACCGACGAACTTGTGGTCAGGTCAGGAGCTTCCTTTGCATGGGCTCCATAAAGCTCACTGACCAGGTAACTGCTCTCAAGGAATGAAACAGTAGAGTGTAGAGCTTGTAGCAAACAAGCCAGTTTCAGTCAGTCTGTTCCCCCAGGAGAACAACCTTTAGCACCTGAACACTAAGAATGACTCCATTCTCAGAACTTCCCCTCCCCCCAGGAGGTAGGTAAGATTATTTATCCCCATTTGGCAGCTGGGGCGGAAGTGAAAGAGAGGTCGTAAGACTTTGACAGAGCAGAACTCAGACCTCAGATTTGGGACTTCTAATGACAGACCAGGCATTGGCCAGTCCATCAATAAGAGGAAACGTCAGGATCATACCTGGGAGAAATCTAACCAGAGAGCTGGGTGGACAATACCCTGAGTTGCCTTCAAGAGTCTAAAGACCCCCTCCCCTCATTAAACAAACAAGGCTACTCACCTACCTGATAGCTGGTGGGGGAGCCTAAATCTCAATACCCAATAAAATCCCACAGTCCAAGCTGACGCTAAAAGTTGTGGAAAGTTATGACAAAAGGGTAGCACATGCAACTAAGATTAAAAATATTCTGTGCAGAGGAAATCATGAAATGTACTTCAGTTATTAAAGTGTTACTAAGACTAGCCTAGAACTTTAGAGCTGGCAGTGGGGGAGGATGGCTTGGGAAACAGCTGAATACTAGGAGAGGCAGTGAAATAACACAAGAGGGGAACATGCAAAAATACCAGGATGGGACTTGCCTAGCCAGGTGCATTTGTCCTGGTCCAGGGCATGGTTCCCTTCTTGCTTCTCCCCCAACGTTTGTGGCAGTAAAAGAAGAGGGGCCATAACTTAAGAGTTCTTAAAAACAAGTATCTTAGCTGATGGGGAAACCAGAGACCCCTACATACCACAAACTAGAGGTCTTGGCCAGAGTGGACAAAGCCACTTTTACAGAAAAGGAAAGGCAGCACAGCTACACAAGGCCTAGCTCAAGACGCCATGCAGAGGCCAGTGGCAGAAGGGTAGGGGCAGTGCAGGCACTTAGGCACAACGAAGACGGACAACAGAGGGGTATAGGTGCCTGGGGAAAAGGTCCACTGATTCTTTCCAAAGTCACCATTACCAACTAGAGACTCAAGGAAATCTCAAAGCAGACCTGCATACTGAGTTTTGTTAGGTCAGCTACCTTTCCAGAAGTCCCCCCGCAACTCCCAGAGCCCAGTCACCTGGCTCTGAGGTCTTTCTCCCCAAAGTCCCCTGACTGGGTCCCTGGTAAGGCAGAATTCCATTCTCAACTCTGGAAGGGCTTATCTCTCCTATAGGCCTCATAGGAAGGAATGGTGAGATGGGAAAGGCCTGAAGCCAAGGATCAAGCAGAGCTCTGCAGATGAGGACACTCCTCTCCCATACACCCAGCCATAGATATCTGTAACAAAAATCACCCTTTAAAGTGCACATCTCTCACAAGAAGGGTTCTGGGTGGGAACCCTCTTATTTCTAACCATGGGGCCTCCTGCCCTTCCACCACAAAAAAGGAAAACAACAACAAAAAAATACTTCAGACAGTTTTACTGCTACTATAAGCTGTGGATCATCATTTTTGGCTCTTTCTTTACTCCCTCTCTGCCACCTGCCCCAAAGCCTGTACTGTCCCTTGCAGGAGCTAGGGATAGGGAGGAAAGAGCAGGGAGGCCCTGATTTTGGAATGTTTCTTTTCCTATGTGCACCCCCTCACTTTCTTGCTCCAGGCCTGCTGCACCCTATCACAGCACCCCCTGGGGCTGTGCTGAAAGGGATGCCAAGGGGTAAGGAGCAACAGATCCTGCCTTAGGAGGCTGCCTTCATGCCTCCCCTTTCCCCATAAATCTCACTGCCAAGAGAGCCACTCCCTGCTCGGCGTGTGCAAATCCTCTGCCTGCTCACGGTGAGGCTCACCTCTGGGGTAAAAGCCCCAGTCCTGGTCTAGGAAAGAGGTTCATTTTCCTGCATTTGAACGCCCTTCGATGGACAGCTTTACCTCTTGTGGAATGAAAGAGGGACGCAACAGTGCGGCCCGTGCCTCCTCCCCCTGCACACTGTATCTTTGGAAGTTTGGGGCTGGCCAACAGCTCTGAGCACCAGGCTCAGGCTGGGAAGGCTCTACCACATGGGAGCCCTCTCCTGTGGGCTGGCTCTTCCCCTCACTGTCACATAGGTCTCTGGATCCCAAGACCATTCTCTCAGGCCTTTCTCGGGAGGGACCCAGCTGGCTTGGGGGAGCACAGCTGGCCTGAGAAACTGAGTTACTGTTCAAGCTCTGTAAACTGATAGAGATGCAGACATCTCCCACCTGTAGTCGATGGCAGGGCAGAGAGAAGAGTTGTGCAGTCCGCCCAGGGCTGCAGGAGGACCAACCCTGGCCATATACGAAGAATGGGTGCTCAGGGGGCACCTCAATGCTCACTTTGCTCTGCTGCTCACCAACCACAAAATGCAGCATAACAAATCCAGGCCACTGGCTCTCCTGAATGTCCACAACCGTGCTAGAGTCAATCTTCAGCCCCCCACTCACTTCGGCACTGCGCACAAAATCCTGGGTCTGGAGGTCCTCTACTCGCTTCAGCTCCCCTGTAGCCAGCTGGATGATGGCCCCTTTCATGAAGTGGGAGGGCAAGTGGGAGGAGGTAATAGGGGGTGGCGTTGGCTCCTTATCTAGGAAGGTGGCTCTGGCTTGCATGTCCAGACTTGATGCCACCAGGATCTCCGAGCCCACAGGCAGCACGCCTGGGTCAGTTCCAGTGGGCACCAGGTTGCCATTGGCTACAACCACTGCTTTGGGTAAAGATCTATGTTTTACTGGTTCCTGATGGGACTGAGGATAGAACCCACGGGCATGGTTTTTCTCTGTCACCTCTGCAGGGTTCCTGGCTGACCCTCGTCCCTCACCCTGATGGTCAGGAGTATGATGGGATAGGTTGAGGGGGCTGGATTCATCTTTCCTCTGAGCTGCCACCACACGATAGTCCTGAGAAGCTAAAGCACCAACCACCCGCTGGACCTCTAGGTCGGTGTCTGGGGTCCCTCGGTGCGCTGGTGCTGTCACCTCCACCCGTGAAGTCTGAGAACCTGAAAACAATTGTCCATCCACCACACATTCTACCACTGGCACCAGTCCTTGGCCTTCACCCTTGCCGCTGGGTGAATCAAGGGCTTCACTTTCCCGCCTTACTAAATTTCGCTCTCGTTGTCTCTGTCCTCCATTGGCAGCAGCTGCTTCCAGAGCAGACTGGCCCTCCTGAGGGCTAAGAACTGGGCTGGCACCTGCTGGGGGGTTTTCATGCAAGGTATATCCAGCAGGCAGCCTGGACATCTGATAGTAAATGGGCATCCGGCCTGGAGCGAGGTCCAGTGGCTGAGTGCTTGAGTGATGTGGCAACTGCCCAGGTGGGGAGGTGGCAGGGGGGCCTTTGTTAAATGAATGGGCTGGGGAGGAAGCCTGGGGGGGAGGAGTGGCTTCTTCAGCCAGAAGTGAGGCATATGGCACAAAGTGTGGAAGGTGAGAGGTGGCTAGGTTGCCGGAAGGGGAAAGGAGGGGACCTGGTAGGAAATTAGGTGGCACAGCATAGGGAAGGCTATAAGGAGACCCGATAAACTGCAGTGAGGTGGATGGGAGCTGAGCATAGTGGATGGGGGGATAGTGGATTCCTGGATGCTGAATCAGTGAAGACGCTACATTAAATGTGGGGGGCAAAGGGCTCATGTTCACCACAGATGGGAGGCCAGTTGGTGAGAAGGTGGCAGGTGGCACAGCCACCTTGTAGAGCATGCCATACTGGTCTACTGTCAGACCAGTGATGGCCTCAGATCCATCACCCCCCAGGCTGACTCTGGCTCCAGCCTGGCTCTGCCCAGCCACCATAACCCCTCGGGACCATTCAGAGGCATCACTGGAGGATGTGTGGTTTGTGGAGCAGCTGGTAGTTCGCCCCATATCCTCGCTGGTCACAGGGAGGTCTCGTTTCTTTGGTGGAAGGCATTCCTGACTCCTCTCATGCACAGGTTTCATATTGCTTTATGGTGTTCCTGGAGCCTGGAAGGGGCTGGCTTGCTCCTTGGGACATCAGAAGGAGCTTCTTTGTGGCTTCCCTGCACCCCTTTCTGCTGTTGGCTGGGGAGCCCACATCTGCTAGGGAACAAATCAGAGGCAAAGAAAAGTAACCTACAGAAACACTTAAAAAAAAAGAAAAAAAAACCACACAAGAACTGTGCTCACAGAGGAAGATGTAATAAAGGTGACTGGTGGAAAAGGAAGTACGAGAGAAGGGAAGACAGGGAAGCTATTTCCCTGCTCATCGGCCTAGGACAAGAGAAACCACCAGGAAAACCACGAAGCACAGAGAGCTGTCAGGATGAGCATTCAATAATACATAAATAACTTGAGGGATCCACAACCTCAGAGACCAACAGCTTTAGGATTAATCATGCCTTTCATAAAGACCTTGACTCCTCAGCCTTTGCTTTTCAGGAGACTTTGAGCACCTACCTTTATTGGTGGCTTTTTCCTAAATTTCTCCTTTTACTACTAAAAAGTAATGAGCCACCTTCTTTCCTTGAATGTATGATCTCATCCTTGTTTCCTTTCCTCAGCCTAATTCGGGTTATGATCTCACCTACTCCTATCCCTCCCACCCCAAGACTGACTAAACTGCTGTACTCTTTTTGCCTCTTATCCCTAGTACCTCAGTAAATCCTGGATTTTACTTGTCTTTCTTTCTTTTTTTAATTTTAAATCTTGGTCCCCAAACACAGTTTCAAATATAGTACCTGCTTTGCCCCAAGAAACTGTCTTCCAACTTAGACTTTCTGGGTAGATAGTAAATTGCACTATAGCTTGTTTCTCCTCCTCCCCAAAAAGTAACAAAATTCTTCTGATCTCAAACTGCCTGTTGTGTAGTTTAGCAAGACTTCTCCTATTAACCACCTTCAATTCACCTTTTTCATTCCTTTTCTTTTGCCAATAGGTCCCTTTCCATTGCAAGTATGCTCTAACACCACTTCACAAAATTATTACTCCATTCTGTGAAACAGGCCTGTTTGTTTCTTAGATCTATATGATAAGTAAGTTGTCTCTCTTTTCTTTTACAATTACTTTTTGTGTGTGTGTGGGGGGGGTACCAGGGATCAAACTCAGGATCTTGAAGCTCTTGCCAGGCAAGTGCTTATTCCGCTGGGCTATCTCCCTGGCCCTTATAATTATTTATTTATTTATTTATTTATTTTTTGAGACAGGGTCTCACTGTGCAGTTCAGGCTGGCCTCGAACTCACAATCCTCCTGCCTCAGCCTCCCGAGTGCTGGGATTACAGGCATGTGCCACCATGCCCCGCTACTTTTGTCCTCTGTCAAAAAGTATCTTCTTGGCCAGGAGTGGTGGCCCATGCCTATAATCCCAGCACTCGGGAGGCTGAGGCAGGAGGATTGTTTTGAGTTCGAGACCAGCCTAAACTACAAAGTGAGCTCAAGCCCAGCCTGAACTGCATAGCGAGACCCTGTCTCAAAAAGACAAAAAAAAAAAAAAAAGTATCTTCTTCATCTGAATATCTCAATGCATATGAACTATGCCACCTATTTTTGCCAACTAGACTCCAGTTCTATGGCTCTGAAAAGAGCTTTCTATATCCCATTTTATTCAGTTTTTCCACCATCGCACCCCAGATATATTTTTCTGTAACAAAGTAACTAACCTATATTACCTGAACTTCTGGTGGTGCTTCTAAGCAGCTGTGGTAAGCGTCCTCCCGGCTGATCTGGGAGTCTAGAAGAAAAAAAAAAAAAGAGTTAGCAGAAGAATGACCTCTGACCTTCCCCAGGGTCACCATAAAAGGTAATTATAAAGTCATAAGAAAACATTAAAAGTATGCAATAAGCTCCATCCTCTTCTCCAGAGGCAACAGTATATTAGTAAGAGTGCCTGAACAGTTGAGTAGAAGCTCTGTTAAGCTCTAATTTATAGGAAGACATTGCTGAAAAAATTCTTCAATGCAACATTATCATTTTTCCTCAATATCACATTCTTCATCTCTACCTACTTTCTATTAAAAGGTAAAATTTCCTGAAGGTAAAAACTTATATACCACCTGAATTTTTGGTAAATGCAGAAATAAAAATGAATACTTAATACTGTTCCCCTAGGAACAATAGGAAGGAAGAAATTTCTTTCTTATTCAGGGCCTATAATTACAGAGATGTGGAGGCACTTGAATAAGAAAGGCGGCACTAGAGAAGAAAGAACAATTATTTATGTTTCTGGGGCAGAAAAAGAGGTCAAAGGGGAGTCACTTGAGGGGAAAGCTTATTAACAGTCTTTCAAGGAAAAAAAACAAACCTCCTGCATGTGTATGTGTGTGAAAAATTCTGGTAACTTTACACCAACTGAACTGAGTGTGACAGAAAGTGAAAACACCACTTTGGACCTACACAGCTAACAATGGGGAAACAAAACTACCACTATACTATCAATACCCGGATACACACTTTCCAGAAACATCACTACTAAAGAAGGGCTCCTTTACCCATAAAAAGAGAAAACCACACGGATGAGTACTAGAAACCACTGCGATGTCCAAGTTCCATAGAACAATGCAAGCCTGCATCCAAACCACGTTTATTTTTGGGTTTGCATGGCTCCGAGACACACAAAAGGTGAAAAGATGGGAAAAGGAGAAATAACACATTTCTAACCTCACAAACTACATAGTGGGCACAAGTCATACATCCCTTCTTTACTAACCGATTCAAAAAGTGAAAATCAGTTATCTTTCTCCATTCCCAACAGAAACTGCGGTCACAAGAATGATTCTTGCTTTGTGCAACTAAAATACTGGAGAAAACCGCTTATGGGTCACTGAGGGGCCAGCAAACACAAAGGTCTAAGGGAGGCAAGAGGTCTCTGCCAGAAGGACAACAGAAAGCCAGGTCTGTGAGCCAGGTTGCCACAAGGCAAAAAAAAAATCTCAGAATTTGAAACCTTATTCTCTTAAGGGACTTGTTAAGAATTTCTAAAGGGGAAAACACAGCTTGTGATCTCAATTAGACTAACACGCAGTGGGGACCATTCCTCAAAGCTGCAGACACAACCCAGAAGACAGTGCTTCGTCAAGCTTAGTCAAGTCAAGAAGGTGAACCCTGAGGAAGACCTAACTCGGGAAGGTAAGTAGTGCCTAAAAGGAAGAGAGAGCCGTGGGAATAGTAAAGGCTACGGCTTCCCGTGATTCCGAAATCCGTGATCCAACGAGGGTCGAGCCCGAATCGAGAAATTCAGCATCCAGAGAGTAAGGGTCGGCCTCCAAGCAACCGCACGGGGGGCGAGGCCCCGCAAGCTACGCTTGTTTGGGGCCCCTTCCCGCTCTGAACACTCGGATACTCGGGCCCGCTGACACAGGCACGGGGAAAGCAGAGAACCAGGGTCTCAAGCCGCCTTGCAGCAAGGTCAGAGATCAGCGTACGAGGACCTAGGCGCGGCCTTTTTCGTTCCCTCTTCCCGCAGCTTTAGGGCCCGGGCCCGGTGGGGCTCTTGGGTCCACTTCCCCCGAGGTTCCGAATCTAGGCCCATTCGGCTTCGTAGGCCGGTCTTGCGGTCACCACTGCTAACAACACTCACCGGCCCATCTCACAGCGCTGCCTGGGCTGCTCCCGGTCGCCCTGGAGCCACCGCAACCGCCATCCCCGGCCCCGGAGCCGCCCCACACCCAGCGCCCCCCCTCCAGGCCGGGCGCCCGGAGATGGCGTCAAGCACGTCCCGCCTCTGGCGCTGAGAGATTGCGTCACAAATCTGGCCGGAAAGCGACGCTGAGAACTACCCTTCCGTCCTTTGCGTCTGGAGCCCCCTCTGGTGGGAAAAAGAACTGCTCTCTCTGAAACTGGTCGAGTGAATAGGCTGAGCCCAGCTTACTCATTTTAACGTTACATTGACACCGCCATCTTTTCACTCCATCAAATTTTAGGGGGTTCCAAACAGCCGTGAGGTATAACCATCAGTGACCCCACCCTGCCAAGACTTCCGGTTCTGATTGGTGAAGCCAGCTGTAAGGGACCTGGGGGTATCCAGAGTTAACCAAGGCCCAGGAAAGTAAGGAGATCTTTCCCGGGACAGAGTCATAATAGTAGCTCTATAAAAGTTAAGAGATAAGCGAGGCATGGTGGCACAAACCTGTAATCTCAGCACTTGGGAGGTTGAGGCCATGAGGCTCAGAGTTCAAGGTCAGCCTAGGCTATATAGCTCAGTTCCAGGGGGCCAGCCTGAGCCCCAGAGTGAGACTATTGTCCAACAAGGAAAGAAAGCAGGGTGTGGTGGCACGCTCATGTAAGCCCAGCACTGGGGAGGCTGACGCAAAAAAATCGCCAGGAGTTCGAGGCCAGCTTGGGCTATATAGTGAATTCAAGGATAGTCTGACATACATAGCAAAGGCTGGCCAGATGTCTCAAGGATTAGAGCGCCTTCTTTGACAGACGCAGGGACCTGGTTCGACCCCCTTCCCTGGCTTGTAGTGCTGGCCCCACGCCCTGGGACGAGCTGAGACAGCAATTGAGACTGGGAGTCTGGCACAGATCTTGTAATCCCAGCGCTTGGGAGGCTGAAAACAGGAGGATCACTACAAGCTAGATTTGTGTAGTGAGACCCTGTAGACCCTGTACTAAATACATTTAATAATAATAATAATAATAATAATAATAATAATAATAAAATACACATTGAGATTCTGTCTCCAAACAACAACAAACTAAGAAATAAAAAGAGTTGATAAATGACCCAGAGGCAGAGAAGAAAGGCAGTGGACCTAGGATCTAGGAAAAGGTGAAGCAAGTTTAGTACAGTGAAATACAGCTTGATATGATGGGAAGAGGGCTTAGAAAGTTCAGGTCACCCACTTCTTCCAAGGTATAGTCAATATCATAGTCAAATGAACATCTATTTGTGTTTGGATTACAATTATACATTTATGTATATATACTTTTTGACACAGGGTCTTGATATAGTTCAGGCTGACCTAAACTTCACTTGACCTCACAGGCTGGTCTCAAACTTGCAATGGTCCTCCTGCCCGCCTGCCTCATCCTCCAGAGTACTGGGATTACAGGTGTGTGCCACTTTGCACTTGCTGACAAGGCCCTTGTGCCAGTGAGCTAAATCCCTGGCCAGATAGCTCAAGGATTAGAGCACCTGCTTAGACAGACGCAGGGGCCTAGTTCAATCTCCTCCTGGGTTTGTTCTGAGACAGGGTCTCACTAGGTAATTCTGGCTGAACTCTGGAGCCCAGGCTGGACTCGAACTTGCAGTGATTCTTCTGCCTCAGCCTCCCAAATGCTGGGAATACAGGCATGTGTTCCAGTGCCTGGATCCCTTTATAGGCAATTCTTAGCCCTCAATTTTGATATTTTCTCCCCTGGATAGACACAAAGAATCATTAAACTATGGAACACCATTACCAGCCAGTCCTGTGCCTGCACACCACCACTGGGTAAAACATAACTTCTGTTACCTAAATCCACAGAGGGCTTTGCTTCATGAATATTAATAGTATTCCTAATTATTCCTAACAGTCTCCTTCTCACTTAGTCTGGCCAAGAAGGAAGTCTTGTGGTCAGTGAATGTATTTTGCCTTTGACTGGCATTCCAGTTTCCATTTAATTGCTTAGTTCACTAAACTGACATTAAAACTGCCAAGATAGAAACCCAATATCCTGGTGTATTCAAGGATATCCAGTTTTTCCCAGATCAAGATATATACTCAGAGAGCTAGGTTTGCATACAAAGTTCATAGAGCAGACACAAGAAGATTCAAGGAAAAAAAAAACCTGTCATCCAGTAACACGATGATGTCAAGCAAAGGTGACTGCTTAAACAAAACAAAACAAAACAAAAAGATAGGATCCAGGGAGATGGTTCAGTGGAATAAGTGCTTCCCTGATAAGCACGGGGGCCTGAGTTCAATCCCTGGTTCCGCCAAAAAAAAAAAGAGAGCCTTATCTCAAGAAGTGGAAGTTTAAGTTGGGGCACCCTGCTGCCAGCATTAAGATTGGTGCATGCTACATACACACAGTCTGAGTTCAAGGAGGCAACAAGAAGTACCAAGCTCTGTGGCTAGATGTGGGGAACTTCTCCTGGGGCTCTGAGTGTTGTACTGGAAAAACTAGGATCCTTCATGTTGTTACAAAGTATCCGGTAATGAGCTGGTCCACACCAAGATTCTGTTGAAGAACTGCACTGTGCTCATTGTCAGCATGCCATACTGGCAGTGGTATGAATCCTGCTATGCACTGCCCCTGGGCCAAAAAAAGGAAGCCAAGCTGACTCCTGAGGAGGAGGAGATTTTAAACAAAGAACAATCAAAGCAAATTCAAAAGAAGTACGATGAAAGGAAGAAGAACACCCAAATCAGCAGTCTTTTGGAAGAGCAGTTCAGCAAGGCAAGCTTCTTGCCTGTATTGTATTAAGACCAAGCCAGTGTGGCCGAGCAAATGGCAGTGTGCTAGAGGGTAAAGAACTGGGGTTCTAGCTGAGGAAAAATCAAGGATTGGTAAGGCAAATAAACCTTCCCTCCTGATTTAACTCATGTAATAAAGGTGTTTATTGTTCTTTAAAAAAAAAAAGGATAAACTAAAACCAAAGTTTATCAGGTTAATCTAATAACCTAATAACCCAACTTAAACTTAATCTGAATTACAAGTGTCATATCTATGGAATTGGTCCACAGAGAAGGAGGTACCTAGGAGTTCCTTATACCAGGCTTATTCAGTGAATGAAGTAACTGTGGGAAAACTGAAGTCCCTCATACTACTTACATTGTTCTCTTTCGCTGGGAGCCTTGCTCAGCAAAGTGTATTTGTGAACTTCTGCATCTTATAGTGAAATAATGCTCAGCTCTGCCTCCCCCCCCCCCAACCAGGGATTGAACTCAGGCCTTTATGCTTACCAGGGAAGCACTTATTCCACTAAGCCATCTCCCAGGCTCCTAGCCCTGCCTTTAAAGCTGATTGCTTTCGAGTTAACTTGCAAGTGGTTATCAGTCTCCTAAAACTCATGGGAAAAAAGAAAAGTGAGTAAATACACCACACTGCATGCTACCTCTCATATCACTATAGAATCCCTAAGATGATATATCTTCTAAGATCTCATTTGATAATTTTGGAATTTAAAAGAATGTTTTTGACTTGGGAGTATGTGCTCACAATTATTATGGTGCTCTCATTTCAAAAAGTTTCCACTGAGCCTGGTGGTACACACCTGTAATCCCAGTACTTAGGAGGCTGAGGCAAGAGGAATGCCAGGAGTTCAAGGCCAGCTTGGACTAACTACATAGTGAGTTCAAGGTGAGGCTGAACTACATAGTGAGACACTTTTTTAGAAAAAGTTTCCACAAGGGTTCAATCCTGGATACCACATGCTAGCTGGCCCCACACCTAGATGTGCTGAGCCAGCCACTAAGCCTTGGTATGGTGACACATGCCTGTAATCTCAGTGCTGGAGAGGCTGAAAACAGAAGGGTCACTGTGCATCTGAGCTGCATAGTAAGACTCTATACCAAATACATTTTTAAAAAATTTCCAATATTGGGTATGCTCAGTGTTGGAGTATGTGCCTAGCAAGCTAATGGACCTCCATTAGATTCCTTAGTACCACCATCCAAAAAATGTTTTCCAAAAAAATTTATATATCTTAACTGTATCACAGCCAATATCCTGATTGTGATAGTCTATCAGAGTTTTGCCAGATGTCACTAGGTACAGGGTATAGCATATGAATTACAATGATCTCAAAAGTAAAAGTTTATTTTTTTGTTTTGGATCCTGTTGTTTTGTGTTCTTTTGTTTGTTTTTTTATTTTTATTTATTTTTTGAGATGGTCTGACTGACTGAGCTGGCCTTGAACTCAACCCAGGATAGCCTCAAACTCAATGATACTGCTGCCTCAGCCTCCCAAGTGCTAGGATTGCAGGCATGTGCCACCATGGGTATCATAAAAAGTTTAATTTTAAAAAGAAAGTTTTTGGGATCAGGAGATAGCTCAGCAGCACATGTGTTCCTGAGTTCAATCCCTGGTACCAGAAAAAAAGAAAAAGAAAATTGTCAAAAGTTTTAAATTGTAAAACTGGACCAGGAATGTAGCTAAGTGATACAGTGCTTGCCTAGCATACACGTACATATTCCATGGTTTAATCCCTACTACCACCCCCACTTCCCCCCCACACTATAACTATGCCCAGATTACCAGGCTGCTTTCCAAAATAGGAAATGTTATCTAATCAATCTTTTTATTTTTTAATTTATTTATTTTTATTTTTTGTCTTTTTGAGACAGGGTCTCACTATGCAGTTCAGGCTGGCCTTAAACTCACTTTGTAGCTCAAGCTGGTCTCAAACTCACAACAATCCTCCTGCCTCAGCCTCCCAAGTGCTGGGATTACAAGCATGCGCCACCATGCCCGGCTTTTTAAAAATTTTTTAAAAATTTATTATTTATTACAGTGTTGCTACACATCACGGACTTTTTTTTTTTCTGGGGGGCGGGGTCAGCTCAGCCCGCCCTAGAGGGGCTGGCACAGCATGTGGTGCTGCATGTGGTGCTGGGGGTCCAACCGCGGTTCCTGAGAGCTTGCCTAAGCTTGCGAAAGCAGGAGCTTTAGACCGCTGAGCTATCTCCCGAGCCCCTAATCAATCTTTTTAATTGTATGGTAGCTATTAAGTTTGAGCTCTCAGGGTAAATTTTTCTAGAAAGGCCTCTTACCTTTTTTTTTTTTTTTTTTTTTTTTCTGTGTACTTAGTACAGACTCTACAGGGTCTCACCACATGGATCAGATTCATAGTGAGCTTCCTGTTTTCAGCCTCCCAAGCACTGGGATTACAGGTGTTGTATGTTATGAGCCAGTGCTGAAAGAAACGACAAGAAGACCTGATGAGTATAGCTTTAGAGGTCTCACTGAGATTAGTCTCTCTCCAAGTGAGCCCAGAACCTCAGAGGCATCTCACATTTACTGAGGGCTAAAGGCAGGATAAGGAATGTGCATAATTAAGAGAACACAAACTATTATCTCTGTTGACTTCTACCATTTGTCTAACACTAGGTCCACACAAATGTTAGCTGATAGCCCAGCAAGAGATCAAAGAATAGGGTGCCAGGAGAACCTGTTACCTGCAGCCTTGAATCCCAGCTTGCTGGGAATTTATAAGTGAGAGACAGCAGCTCTCTTTGGGCTCTGTTCCTGCTCTCTTGGGACATTAGGCTTTTGTCTCATATCTATATTTCTATAACAGGTGCATGCCACCATGCCCAGTCTCAATGTCTCAGAGCACCCCGGGTGTGTAGCTGGCACAGCAGGCCAGAATCAAACCCTGGTCCCTACATTTGCCTAAGCAGGTGTTTATATCCTCTGGGCTATCTTGCTGGGCCCCTGTTACCTTCTAAAATGTTTTTCTTAAAAGTTATTCCTTCTGCCAGGTGATAGCTTGAGTAGTGTTACTCCCACGAGCAGGAAAAAGCATGGACAAATGCCTTCTTTTAACTTGTTTTCTGTTGTCTCTACTATTTCCTCATTCCACTGGGCACCAATAAGTCATTAGCCTCTTGATTAACTGCAACACTGATGCTCTTTCATTATGATTGTTTAGGTGAAATTAATATTACAGGTAAATGCAGGAATCTGGGTGTTTTATAAATAGCACTACTGAATTACCTTTATTTTTTATTTATTTATTTTTTTTTTTTTTTTGTCTTTTTGAGACAGGGTCTCACTGTGCAGCTCAGTCTGGCCTTAAGCTCACTTTGTAGCTCAGGCTGGTCTCGAACTCACAACAATCCTCCTGCCTCAGCCTCCCTAGTGCTGGGATTACAGGCATGCGCCACCACGCCCGGCCTGAATTACCTTTATCTATTGGTGGTGAGAATGTTGTTACTTAGGCTTCCAAATGGACTTTTGATCCTTCTTTAGCCAGATCTTGCAAATATTTGGGTACATTTGATTTAGATATCAGAGGCCTAAGAAAATATCCCAAATGAATGAAACTAAGGTAAGCCCAATAGTACCTCTTATTGGTACTATGAACAACGAGATGGCACACATTGATAATGTGCCCATTTATTAGTAAAGTTTGAACTGCTTGCCCACATGTTCTTTTATCTGGCCCACACAATCCAGTGATGTGGGGGATGTTATTATTCTTATTATTTTATCTTTGCAGTGGTGGGGATTGAACCCAGAGTCTTTGCACTGAGCCACACCCCCTACATTCCTTTTTGAGACAGGATCTCGCTAAATTGCTAAATTGCAAGTTGCCTGGGCTGGGCTAAAACTTGCAGTCCTCCTTCTTCAGCTTCCCAGAGTGCTGGGATTACAAGTATGTGCACCATACCTGGCCAGTGTGCATACTATTATCCAGATAAATATTATACTTTCTTTGTTCACAAATGAAGAAATGTAAATAGAGAATTTGAGACTGATTTTAAGTAAGTAGAACACATCAATCATCTTAAATCTATTCCCATTTTTGGTTTTTGTTTTTTTTTTTTTTTTTTGAAACAAGATCTGTTGTGTAATTCTGGATACCCCTTGAACTCACTGTGTAGCCCAGGCTGGCCTCAAACTCACACTGATCTGAGTGCTGGGATTACAGGCATGCATCACCAGGCATAGCAACATAAATTTGTTCCTTTTTTTTTTTTGGCGGAACTGGGGACTGAACTCAGGCCTTTATGCTTGCCAGGGAAGCGCTTATTCCACTGAGCCATCTCCCTGGCCCAATTTATTCCTTTTTGAAAAGAAATAATGTTCTTGATCTATTCTCTAGGCTTTTATTTGTATCACAGAGTATTTCCTAGGCACAGATAAATGTTTACTGATACTGCAGTTGGCATAACAGCAGTTCAGCATTATTGTGATGCCCTAAATCCAGTGCTAATGTGATTTTCTTTTCTTTTTTTTTTTTTTTTTTTTTTTTTTTTTTTTTTTTTTTTTTTTTTTTTTTTTTGTCTTTTTGAGACAGGGTCTCACTATGCAGTTCATGCTGGCCTTAAGCTCACTTTTGTAGCTCAGGCTGGTCTCGAACTCACAACAATCCTCCTGCCTCAGCCTCCTGAGTTCTGGGATTACAGGCATGTGCCACCACACCCGGCTTAATGTGATTTCTTTTCCAACATATGTTTAGAGAAAAAAGAACAGTTGCCTACTTTGGAGTTGGCTGCTCTGCCTTCCAAGTGTTGAGGTTTGCATTGCTCTTGAATTTAAGTGCAATTGCAGGTCAACATATTTTGCAGTAAGTGTAACTCCATACAATTATCAGACAGTGATCATCAGCTTTAGAGTATGGCAGATAGAGTATATAATTTGGAGGGTCAGAGGTTTTCCTGGATTATTGAAAAGATTTTCTCAGACTCAATCAGCACTTGATAACACACAGTAATAAGACTACTTATTCTAATGGATTGGCCTAGGACACATTACATTTGTTACCAAGCCAACATCAATCTACTTATTCATTTTTTTATTGGCCTAGGACACATTACATTTATTACCAAGCCAACATCAATCTACTTATTCATTTTTTGGCATAATCAGGTGAAAAAGAAAAGCTATGTAGTTAAAAGGCCTTGGCATTTGCACCCTGAAGATGTGGCTGTGAGTTCTAATTTATCCAGTTTCTTCTTCTCCTCCTCCTCCTCCTCCTCCTCCTCCTCCTTCTTCTTTTCAGAACCGTGGATTGAATTCAGACCCTTGCACTTGACAGGGAAGCACTTATTCCACTGAGCCATCTCCCCAGCCCCTCAGTTACTTTTTTCTGCTTGTTTGTTTTTGGAGCCAGGTTCTCATTATGTAGTTCAGGCCAGCCTGAACTCAGTGGGTAGTCCACACTGGCCTCAGCCTTAGGGTGATCCTCCTGCTTCAGCCTCTCAAGTGCTGGGATTACAGGCATGCGCCACCAGGGCCAGCTGTCCAATTACTTCTAAGTACATATCCATAGTGAAGCTATGTTACTTCTTGCAATTAACAACTCAAATCTCACATAGTTACTACTGGGATCAAATGGAATTGTATATATGAAAACTTTTTTAAAAATGCAGCTGGAAGTGATAGCATATGCTTCTAATCCCAGCACCCTGGGAGGCTGAGATAGGAGGATCATAAGTGAAAGTCTCACCTGAGCCATTGAGCAACTTAATGAGATCCAATCTCAAAATAAAAAAAATTAAAAAGGATTGAGAATATAACTCAACATGAAGGCACTGTGTTCAACTCCCAGTACTAAAACAAGCAAAAAACCAAACCAAACCCAAAAAGCCCAGTGTGAGTGGCTAGGGTTGTAGCTCAGTTGTAGAGCCACATTGAGTTATTGTGAAGAAGAAGTAATGAATATAGTGTTTTGTGTTTTGTTTTGATTTTGGTTTTGGCAGTACTAGGGACTGAACACAAGGCCTTGCGTATGTTAGGCAAATACTTTCCTACTAAGCTGCGTTCCTGGCCCCTGTTCTACTTTAAATGGGTAATCCTTTCATTATAAATGTAGTGTTCAATATGGGAGATGGCTCAGTAGGATAAGTGCTTGCCTGGCAAGTTCAATCCCCAGTTCCACCAAAAAACATAAAAAATAAAGAAACAAACTTGCTTTGCAAGTTAAGCTGGCCTTGCCTTAGTCTCATAAGTCCTGGGATAACAGGGTATGTCATCACACTTGGTTCTTTTTCCCAATAGAACAGACAACATGCTTGATGTTGCCCTCATGAAGAACACAAATTCCTCAAGTCAGCTGCCTATCAATCAGGCAGAAAATGTTAAAAGGCTGTCTCAAGGGTCCTTTGCACCCTGGCATTTTACAAGATATGTTTTCCTTTTTTCTTTGAGACAGAATATTGCTATGTTGCTTAGGTTAGCCTTGAACTCACAATCTTCCTGCCTCAGATTCCAGAGCACTAGGGTTACAGGCATGTGCTACCACATCTGGCTTGGAAGAGATGTTTATCTTGCTATATTTTTCCACTGTATGCTTCAGGGAATAATTAAGTTGCAGACAAGACACTTGAATGGAGACTGTCTCCACAACAAATTCCACACATTCTTTCTAAGATACCTTCTAACCCTTACTTCTTCTTCCTCTCTCTCCATATATTCATATTTCAGTTTTTGTTTTTAAAAAGACTTCATTGCCAGGCACGGTGGTGCTCGCCTATAATCTTAGCACTCAAGAGGCAAGAAGAGGCTATACACTGAGTTCAAGGCTAGTATGACCCACATAGTAAGATCTTGTCTCAGAAAAGAAAGGAAGAAAGAAAGAAAGAAAAGAGAAGAGAAGAAAAAAAAAAAAAAGAGAGAGAAAAGAAAAAAAAAGTAAAGGAAGGACTTTACCTATGAGGAAGAGGGGCAGCGCCAGACCTGTTTGGTGAGGTCAGCTGGGGTGCAGGGAGCAGCCAGCAGACGGCTGAGTGACTCATGGGTTCAGGTACTTTTTTCCGGGGTGGGGGTGAGGAAAAGCTGTGTTTTTTGTTTGTAAAAATGACAAAACACAGAAATGGCGACGCTGTCACTCAGCGCCCGCTGCTGTGCAGCCTCAAACACATGCTTTCAGCCTGGTGTCTCCAGGCATGGGCAGTTTTTGCAGTTCCTGGGCAGCCCTGCACCTTGCCTGGGAGCGGACCAGGTACAGAGGTACGCAGACAGCCTGGAGACGGGGGCAGACAGGCGAGGAGAGTAGATACACTGCTGGGCTTCCCGCTTATTAAATTTATTTTTCAGAAATTTGAAAAATGGCACTACAACACTGTGGGCAAAGCTTTTCCAAGAGTCTTTCTTCCTTTTTTAAAAAGAGTTTAAATTTTCATTTGGCAATTTCTTACCGCTTACAATGTCAACATTTACTAACTCTTGGATACCTTTTTGGTCAGACCAAAAGGAAAAAGCAGAAAACAATGAACTGTGCTTATGTTTTTCCTTGAACTTCCTGTAGTATTATGGCCTACAGGAAGGCTTACCCAAATCTATTCTTCTTCTCTTGAAAAAAATGCTAAGTAGTTCTTGTTAGTAAAACTGATTAAATATTTGTAGGATGTGGCTATTAATTAGCTCTGGGAAATTAGTTTTTAGATCAAAAATATTTTCTTCTTTTTTATAAGACTTTAGAGCCAGGCGTGGTGGCGCAGGCCTATAATCCCAGCACTCGGGAGGCTGAGGCAGCGGGATTGTTGTGAGTTCGAGACCAGCCTGAGCGACAAAGTGAGCTTAAGGCCAGCCTGAACTGCATAGTGAGACCCTGTCTCAAAAAGACAAAAAAAAAAAAAAAAAAGGACTTTAGCACTGTATTTTGAGCAGCGTACATGAACTACTTTTGAAGTAGAGAAACCAGCCCTGAGCATCATAATTTTTGTCTTTCTTAGGGAACTAGATTAGGATTGGCTGAATCCATAGCTATACCTCTCTAGGCAGCACCTCAACTGCAGTCAGAAGTGCCTGAGTTGAAAATCATAAGATTGACCATTTTAACTTTCTGTATCTTGATTTTATGTAAGCGGCCCTATTATGATTTATTTGGGATTATAGGATTATTTGAAGAATCCTTTCCTCTCTTAAGGGATAACTAAATTATTTTCTTTTATTAGCTTTTTTTTTTTTTTTTTTTTTTTTTCTTCAGCACTGGGGATTGAACTCAGAACATTTGCATTGAACTACATTCTATCTCATTTCAAAATTATTTTTAAATTTTGAGACAGGGTATAATTAAGTTCCTACATTACCTAGGCTGAGCTCAAACTTGTGAACCTCCTGTCTCAGCCTTGAAGAATTCTGGAATTACCAGCATGAACCCCATATCTGGTCTTTTTTTTTGTCAGTTTCTAAGAGAAAAATAAATACTTTTTTGTGGCGTTCATGAAGGGCAATAAATAATCATTGATAAAATCAAAATGACACTTAAAACTAGATTTCTTTTAGGGAGGAGTGTCATACTTGATGAAATGTTTAGAGTTAAAAGTTTTAAGTTCAACAGTTACCAGATACTTAAAAGCCCATGTTTGTTGTGATTGGTGTTTTGATGTTTAAAAAACTTAACTTTAGATATAACATGAAAGTGAGTTTTTCTTTCTTATATTGTTGTTCTTCATCTAAAGTAAAGTGGCTGTAACTGGATGATTTTGCCTTTCTTTATTGGGTGGTTGTTGCAAGTATCTAATCAGCTGTGTACAAATATAGCCATGAATATGGTCAGCTTTATTGAACCAATGAAATTGGAACTGTTAATTGTCAGGTAATATCATTTTCAGAGACACAACTTTTCTAAACCAAGAATGTAGGAAAAGATAAGCAAATTTGGAACATACAGTTTGGTTCAGAACTGGAAGATATTTAGACATAAATTTGTGTGCTGGAGGCAGAGTACCTTGGATAAAATTTTAAAATATGGATACTGTGGTCAGGGCTTACAAGGGTATATATTTAACACAGGACATACTTTATAGGATTATTCTATAGTATTCACCCAAAAAGTCAAATACAGAAGAGTGCAAGTGATTTTTCTGCACAATAGAGACCCAAAGAATCCAGCTGAGGGCCTGGATCTCATGGTAGTGTCCTCTACGAGGCCAGCTAGAGAGTTAGAGTCCATAGTAATGTCTCATACAAGTCTGTATCAAAGATCTGCACCGGGAAGGCCCAAAGATCAGTGGCAGAAGCTAGAAAGCTCTGTGCTAGTGGGATGAAAAATCTGTGTCCCCAGGTTGAGGGATCTGCACTAGAGCCAAGAAGCAATGCTTAAAGTAAGGACTAGAGCTCCATCCAAAAGAACCACATCCATCCTGAGTGATAGCAAGGACCCAAACTTCTCCAACAGTGAAAGCAGCTGGGTTCATATGAGGATAATCAGCGTGACAAGCTTTTCCAGGAGAATCAGCAGCATACCATCTTCCCTTTCAGTTCTGCTTTTATACTGCTGGCAACTATCCTCACGTGGGCATTTCACACCCAAAACCACACTGATTAAGTTCAGCTGGATGTTACAAATTGACCATTAGTTAATCCACTACACTCTTCCCCATCAAGTCTCCAGTGGCACATTTGTCTTTTTTTTTTTTTTTTTTTTAATGTATTTGATTGTTACAGGATCTCATTACACAGCTCCAGTTCATGGTGATCCTCCTGCTTGGGGATTATAAGTATGTGCCACTACACCCAGACTATGGCTGGTTCAGCCTGTCCTGGAGGTGAGGCTGGTGTGGCATGTGGTGCCAGGAATCAAACCACGGTCCTTGTGCTTGCCTAAGCTTGTCTAAGCAGGTGCTTTAGTCTGCTGAGCTATCACCCTGGCCCAGGGTACATGTCTCGATCTATTCAGATTTACATTAATGTAATAATTACATATATACAATTCTTATTGATTTCATTTCTGCACCAAAAGCAAATATTTAAACAGTGCTCAGAATTTCATGTGAAAATCACTTTGACCAATTAACCTGATTATAAACATATCTATAAGCTACATTAAAATCATATTAAAAGCGCTATCACAATCACAATCATTGTTACCCATTCACTTTTTTTTTTTTTTTTTTTGTACTGAGGTTCAAACTCAGGACCTTGTGCTTACCAGGCAGAGGCTTATGCCACTAAGCTGTCTCCCCTGCCCCAATTGATTTCTTCTTCTTCTTTTTTATGTACTTGTTATAGGGTCTCCAGGGTCTCCAGGGTCTGCATAGTCTCACCACGTAGATCAGACTCATAGTGATTCTCCTGTTTTCAGCCTCCCAAATGCTGGGATTACAGGCACGCACCACCACACCCAGTCTCAATCGATCTCTCAGTAGGCCTCAGGAGTGGGGCCAGCACTGCACACTAGGGATTGAACCCAGCCACTACGCTCTTCCTAAACAGAGGTGTTAGTCTCCTGTGTTATCTGGCCGGCCCAATTTTTTTTTTTTTTTTTTTTTTTTTTGCTTTTATGGACATTGACTTTTAACAACAGGGGATGGCAACACTTACATAATGCCCCAAGGGATCTCTTGCATTTCAGACAGACTCTTCTCTTCTGCTGAAAGGCCTCAAGTCATTTTTCCATTCTCCTGTTTCTTCTCAACAACCACTTTCTTCTGCTTTATCCTTGCAATCCACAGCTTCTCTGGAGCCTCCCTCTGGCTAAACACTTCAAGTCCCCCTGCTGGCTCTCCATTCTTAATTTCCAACATAGATCTGGCCAAAAATCTTCAACAGTAACCATGCCACCACCCCAACAGTAGACTGCACTGAAATGTTTCTGCCACCCAGGCAATCTTTCTAAGTATAAGCAAAATGAAGACCAACTTCCTGCCAAAGCACAACACACATCACCTGGATCCAGCAGCCAATGCAGTCCTCCATAGAAGTCTCTGGAGCCTCATCTTAAATGGCAGTATTTCCATCAGTACTCTGGTTTTCCAAGCTCTGACTAGAGTCTCACAAATAGTTTATAGCACATGGAGGCTGCTTCTTCAGTCAGTCTCTCAAAACCTTTCCAAATTAATTCCCAGGGCTCTTTAGCTATATAGCTAGACAATGTCACTGCAATAGCCCCACTCCTGGTATGAATTTTGTTATAGTCAGGATTTACCTGGCCATGGGTTTAATATAGGAAACATATTTTATAGGATTATTTTATACGATTCACCCCAATAGTTAAAATGCAGAAGAGTGTAGAAGATCTGTCCACATACCAGAAACCCAAAGAAACCCTCCAGCTGAGGGCCTGGATCCCATGGAGATGTGCTCCACAAGTACAGCTGGAGGCCCAGAGCCCATGACAATGTCTCATACAAGTCTGAATCGAGGATCTGTACTGGTAAGGCCCAAAGGGCAGTGGTGGAGGTGAGAAAGTCTGTGTTAGTGGTATGAGGAATCTGTGCCAGCAGGCTGAGGGATCTGCACTGGAGCCAGAAGTCAACACTCAAGAAAAGGACCAGAGCTCTCTTGACTTTAAGGTCATCTTCTTAGAAACCTCTGCAACATAAGAGCCAAGTGAAGGAAGAATCAGATGCACAGACTGAAGCGTAAAAGAAGAAGGATGAGACAGAGGCCCAAGTAAAATAGCTCCTACCCTCATGGAGGCCAAAATAATAGAAATGAAGAATGCTGGAGGCCAACAATGCTGGTTCAGGGTTTGGACTGCATGCTGTCTAGAATGTCTCAGTGGATTAGAACTTCATTGCTGTCTGATCACCAAGACCACCTCAAAGAGATCCACCTTGCTCAAACTAAGCAGTCTCCTGGCTTTTTGCCCTGGGACCTGTGGCATTCTGAACTACTTCTGTTCTCACTTTTGGCTGAGTGTAAAGTGGTGTAGAATAAATCATCTCTTCTGTGTTAGCTGGAGAACAATAATAAAAAAAAAAAGGTAAGGACTACAGCTTTGCTGAAAAGAAGCACAGCCTCAGCAACTGTGAGGACCTGAGCTCTTCTAACAATGAGAACAGCTGAGTTCATATCAGGAAAACCAGTGCAACAAGCTTCTCCAGGAGAATCAATACCATCTTCCCCTCCAGTTTTGCTTTTACACTGTTGGCAACAATCCTCAGGTCGGCCTTCCACAACAGAACCACACTGACTCAGTTCAGCTGGGTGATAAAAGTTATGTCGACCACTACTTAACCCACCACACTGGACTAGAATTCAGAGTTTAACTGAAAAAAAAAAAATCTAAAACCCTTGCCCTTCATCATGAAAAAAATAGCTAATTTAAAGAGAGTATACATTATTCTAAATATATTTAGAAGCTAGTGAAACTTAGAAACTTCAACTCTTGGACATAATAATAACCATACTTAAGTCATTCAGGACTGACATTCAGCTAGAATGCAGAGATCTAGTTGGCCACTGCACTTGTTTCAGACCAGTAGACATTTTTGAAATTCAGAGCATCCATTCTGATTCTGATTGTCTGGTGCCATGTTATACTGTTATTAAACATGTTAAATATCCTGGATTTAATGTAAATATCACAAAATCAAAATTCCTTTTTGTTTGTTTTGTGAGATATGGTCTTTCCATCTAGTTCATCCTGGTCTTGAACTCACTGTGTAGCCCAGGTTGGCCTTGAATTTGTAGTGATCCTCTTGCCTCAGCCTCACAAGTGCTGGGATTACAGGTATGTACTCCCAGAAAAATTGTAATTTTGGTTTGAAACATTTTTTCTTCTATTTACTTCTTCAGAAATTCATTTGACATTCTTAACATACAGATGTCCATAACTCTTAAGATAGGGCTGTCCCATGATATATTCACAAGCAGGGTCCCTCTTTAACACTACCTCACATAGTTTTAAAATTATACATTCTAAATAAAAGAGAATAGAGATATAAAGGATAGTGATTCAGAGTTGGATGACCACCTAAATTGTTTCCATTTCTCATTTTGCAGGTATGTGATAACCAAAACTGGTGTGTTCTTTATTTTCTTCAAATATATAAATTAGCCGGGCGTGGTGGCACAGGCCTGTAATCCCAGCACTCAGGAGGCTGAGACAGGAGGATTGTTGTGAGTTCAAGACCAGCCTGAACTACAAAGTGAGCTTAAGGCCAGCCTGAACTGCTTAGTGAGACCCTGTCTCTCAAAAAGACAAAAAACAAAACAAATATATATATATATATATATATATATATATATATATATATATATATATATATATAAATTAAACATGGAATTCTGGAATAATACTTGGTAGAAATTGCTAAGAACTATGAAGTGCCCTATAAATCATTATGGTAACTACTTTCAAGAAGGAAGAAATGTGGGCTGGAGGTGTACTTTAGTGCTAGAGCGCTTTGCTAAGCATGCACAAGACCCTGGGTTCTATCCCCATGACTACAACATTTCAAAAACAAAAAGGAAGAAGCTGTGCATGCCGATGTGCACCTGCAATCCCATCACTCAGGAGGCTGAAGCAGGAGGATCACTACATGCCCAATCTGTGTAGTGAGACCCTGTGGACCCTGCACTAAATACAAAACAACAAACAAAACAAAACAATGAAAAACAAAATAAAAAGTGCAAATAAGGGTGGCTGAGAATGTTGCTCAACACAAAGACCCTAGGTTCAGTCTCCAGTAAAACGCACACACACACACACACACACACACACACACACACACACACACACACACACAGAGTAGTGAAACGACCCATATCCACATCCTACTTCCACCACCTCTTTGCCATGATGTATCAGATAACTGTCAAAGATTCAGTTTTCTGGACTATACACAAAGAATGGATCATAGCTCCTCATGAATTTGTTGAGATGATTAAATTTGCTAATACATATGAGGAAGCTGAATGTCCAGTGGAATGCCTAGCATATAACAAATGTAATTGATATTTTTTAAATTTTGTTTTGTCTTGAGATGAAGCCTGACTTTGTTGTCCACACTGATCCTTAACTCCTGGGGCCAAGAGTTCCTTCCCACTGCTGGGCACACAGGGTTGTGTCACTGTGGCTGGATTCAGGTTTTGCTTTTTGCCTTCATTATTAGCATGGAGGGTGGACTAATCCTCCCTAAAGTAGTCTAGGGCTGTCTTTAGGCAAGAGGGATTTTTCCCAGTGCCTCTAAAATCATTCCGTGTAGGGAGCTACTTATTTAAGTAATTAATTAGGCTATGTCTGGTGACTTCTTTATAAAAGATGGCCTCATCCTCAGAAGCCAAACTTCCTCTAAGTGCGGTCATGGAGCAGCGTGGGTGTCTGTTCCACCCTTTGTGTTCACATGCTGCAGTGCCTTCAGATGGCTGGAGCAGAGCATATCAGCTTGGGTTGTGGCTAGGGGACACATTTATCTTTTCTAATACTTTGCTTCTGATGTTCTCTTGCTAGGAACTCTAACCTTTTTTTTTTCTTCTCCCAAGAGTCATGTAGCTTTTGAAAAATGACACATTTTAAAAATTGAACAATATTGGAAGGGACTTTGAAGAAGTAAAACCCACCCAAAATGCCACTAGAGGTGTGCCCAAGGGCTTCCTCTTTGGAATCTTATTTATTTATTTAGCAGTGCTGGGGATTATCTCAGCCCTCACACCCAGGCCTCTCATTCCTTTTATTCCCTCAGCAGTTTCACCGGAAGTGTCCTTTACCTGAAATACTTGAGCTCAGAAATGTGTCAGATTTCAGATTTTAGGTGGCTGTGGGGGAATCTGCATATACCTTCTGAGAGATCTTGGGGATAGACCCAGGTTAAGCATATAATTTAGACACATAAACCGATGGTAATTTTACATAATATTTATGCAATTTTTATATAATAGAATATGTTTCTCCATTCTATTTCTGTTCCTCCTCTCATTGGGGCTTACTTAGTATGCCATCAGAGAACCCGTTCATCTCTTAAGTCAGATCACGTTACCCTTCTGTTTGTAAAGTCGTACAATGGGGTTTTATTTTACTTAAAATAAAGAAGTCTTTCCCATGACAGACATACCTGCTCTTTGTTCTTGAATTGGTATAGCTCAGCTTCGTTCCCCTTGTTTGCCCTGTCTCAGCCATTCAGGCCTCCTTCTACCTCTGCAAACACATACATTCCCACCTCAGGACCTTTGTACTTCTCTCTGGTGCTTTCTGTCCTCTTGATAATTGCCCGGTTTCTCTCACTTCTTTACAGTGTGTGTACTTAAATGCCCTCTTCCCTTTAAGGCCCTTTCTGGCTGCTTTTTAAAAAATCTCAACCTACTTTTTCCTCCTCTTGTTTCTCCTCCTCCTCTTCCCCTTCCTCCTCCTCCTCTCATTTTATCCTTCTCCTTCTTCCCTTCCTCTTCTTCCTCACCTCCTACTCCTCTTCTTCCTCTTTTTCCTTCTTTCTTCTTCCCTTTCTTTTCCTCTTCCTTCTTTTCCTTCTTCTTTCTCCGCTCACCCTTCCTCCACTCTGATGGTTCTAGGGATTGAAGCCAACAGTGCTCCACTGAACTACATCCCCAGCCTTTTCTGAATTTTGTATTTTGAGACAGGGTCCCAATAAGTTGCCCAGGATATAGACTTTCCATCTTTCTGCTTCACCCTCTCTCAGAGTTGGGATTAAATTCTCTCTCTGCTTTATATTTTTCTCTCTAGCACTTATTTCTGTCTAACATATTATAGAGTTCACTTAGTGGTCTTATTTATGATCTGTCTCTTCCACTATTGCATCTCTAGCACTGTTCCTTGCTTCTGTTAGGTGGTCAATAGATTTTTGTCAAATAAGCTAATAGCTTGAGAGTTTACCATTGCTAAAGTTTGTAGACAGCAGTAGACAGCTTGTAGTGCTGCACACCTACAATCCCAGCACTTGAGTGACAGGGGCAGGGGGATTGCCATTACTTCAAGGCCAGCCTGAACTGTATACTGAGCTCAGCCTCAAGATTAACACTAACCATGCCTGTCCAGTCATTCATTTTTAACAGTTATCAACATTTTGCTGCTCATATTTTCTCTGTTTGTCTCTGTTTAAATCTTTTTGGACAAAGGGGGAGAATTTAAAGCAAATTTCAAAATTATAAAAGCTTAACTGTAAATATATCAGTATAGTCATGTGTCGCCTAATGACAGGATACATTCAGAGAAAGGCATTATTAGGCAACTTCATCATTGTGCAAACATCACTGAGGGAACTTTAGCAAACTAGGTGGTTGTGTAGGTCAATTACTCTACTCGGCTTCCGATGCACTCATGAGAGTGCGTAAGATTGCAAAGTGCTCTCCTGCACAGGATTGCACAATACACTCCTGTACCACAGCACATGGTTTTTGTGACTTTTGGTTTTGGTATCTGGAATCGAACTCAGGACCTTGTGCTTACTAGACTGGCGCTTGTGTTGCTGAGCTACATCTCTGGCCCACAGCATACTGTTTTATAGTAAAATTTTTGTTTTATAAATAGGAGTACAGGAGCTGGAGAGATAGCTCGGTGGTATAAGTGCCTGCCTGATAATCTCAAAGACATGGGTTCGATCCTTAGTACTGCATGCCGTATTGGCCCCTCACTGAGCTGGCCACTGAAACCAGGCATGGTGGTGCATACCTGTAATCCCAGTACTAGGGAGGCCGAGACAGGAGGATTAATGAGTCTGTGCTGCATAGCAAAACCTTGTACCAAAGCAATAAATACTAATATACATATATTTATTTATATTATAGTATGTGTTATATTATAATATATTGGTGTATATTATATATATAAAATATATTTAGAGGATGACACAGAACAACTAAGTTGGAAGCCAACATTGGCAACTTAGTGAGTCTTTGTTTCAAAATAATATAATTGTTATAGTTATATTATTATAATTACAATTATATTTATTTATTATAAACAAATTTATTATATTTATATATCATTTGTTATTTACAATATTATATCTGTGATATAATATGATAACTTATTATATATTGTATACTATATGATATATTATTATAATGTATTTTATATATATAAAAATATAATATATGTATAATAAATAGAAGTAAATTCTCAATGAATAAAAGGAATATAGGGCAGGAAATAGCTAAACCAGTTAAGTAGTTGTTTGTTATCGTTACCAAGTATGTTGTCTTGTACATAATTATGCATGTTTTATTTTAAAGACTGGCAGCGCAGGTGGTTTGTTTGCACCACCAATGCGTGCAGTGCTGGGCCACATCATTATGGTCCTTACCAAAACATTGTCATGCGGTGTGTGATTGTATGTAGTTCTAACACAGGCCTTTGCTTTTATAATAGAAAACAGTGCCATTACGCTAAACACAATGAAGCTAATTCTTTGCTGTAGTATCACATTCAAACTACATTAAATTTTCCCCATTGAAATATTCTTTGCAGTTGTTTTTGAAATTAAAGTCCAAAAGTAAAATTAAAAAGTCCCTAAAGGACTGGCTATGGTGGTGCGTGCCTGAAATCAGAGCTTCTCAGGAGGCTGAGGCAGAAGGATTGCAAGTTCCTGGCCAACCTGAATAACTCACGGAGACGTTGTCTCAAAGCAAAAAAATAAAAAGACCTGGGATGTAGCGCAGTGGTAGAGAATCCTCAGTTTAGTCCCTAGTCCTGGGGTCCCTTCTTCTTCTTCTTCTTCTTCTTCTTCTTCTTCTTCTTCTTCTTCTTCTTCTTCTTCTTCTTCTTCTTCTTCTTCTTCTTCTTCTTCTTTTTCACACTTTGTGTTTCATTGGTATCATTTGTGTGTATGTGAGGGAGTGCTAGCTATTGAATCTAGGGGCTCACATATAATAGACAAACTTAATCACTGAGTTATATCCCCAGCACTGTTTTATCCTTACTTTTATTTTTAAATATTTATTTATGTATTTATTTGTGGTACAGGAGAATGAACCCAGAGCCTTATGCATGCCAGGCAAGCATTCTACTACTGAGCTATGGACTCTCAGCCTTTTTTATTTTGTTTTGAAATAAGGACCCACTAAGTTGCCAATGTTGGCTTCCAACTCAGTTGTTCTGTGTCCTTCTGTCAAGTATCTGGAATTACTGACAATATGACCTGCATCATAAACTGTAATCTTAAATATTTCCTTCTTCCTGTTCTGTTCTCTCTCTCTCTTTCTTTCTCTCTCTGAAACAAGGCAAGGTTGGCAAGGTTTCACTATTTTGTTCAAGCTGGCCTTCAATTCACTTTGTAGCTCAGGCTGGCCTCAAACTTACAGCAATCCTCTTGCCTCAGCCTCCTGAGTGCTAGGATTATAAGCCTGTGTCACCATATATGGCCTTCATTCTTTGTGTGTGTGTGTGTGTGTGTGTGTGTGTGTGTGTGTGTGTGTGTGTGTGTAACCTGGGATTGAATTTAGGCCCTTGCACTTGCCAAGGAAGTGCTTATTCCACTGAGCCATCTCTCTGGCCCCTCATTCTTTGTTTTTTAAAGAAAGAGTTCTGTTTTTTTTTTTTTTTTTTCTCCTGCTTGAGACCTGGTCTCACTATGCAGCTCAGGCTGGTCCTGAAATCACTATGTATTCTAGCTGGCTTTAAACTCAAGATTTTCCTGCCTCAATCTCCTCACTGCTTGGATTATAGGTCTATTCCATCCTGCCCAGCAGAGGTTCTCTGGGTTTTTTAACTAAATCCTTTTTGCTAAATAGTAATCTACCCCCAAAATCCCTTCAATCTTAGCCATGAGTGATGATGCGCCCTGTAGCCCCTGCACTCCAGAAGGGTGAGATGGGAGGATTATCAATTTGATTTCAGCCTTGACAGCTTTGTAACTTACTGCAAAAAACAAAAAATAAGATTTCCTGGGCTGAGGAGACAGCTCAGGGGCATAAGCACCTGCCTGGCAAATGCAAGGTCCTGAGTTTGATCCCTCATACAAAAAAACAAAAAAATAGATTTAATGTGTTCCAGTATAGTGTCACAGTTGACAGGAGACACAAGACCCATAGCCTAATTTCCAGAGTGCATTAAACATTTTTACATCCAATAGGAAGGAAGTATGATGTGATAAAGGTAAGTTATTTCAAGTTAATTTTTAAAAATGTTTATTGCAGGCTTGCTGTGTGTAAAATCTGCATTTGGAACTTAAACAGATTACTTCCCATTGATCCTTTTATTCCAGAATGATGACTCAAGAAGGAATTGCTTCCTTCAGTGGTTCATAGTATGTGTATGAAACACAGAGAAGTTTGAGTTGCTTGATACTCATTGAAGATATTTGAGTTGTTACAAAACTATTTCTCCTTAGTGAGAGAAATTTGTTGGTGGTGTACCAAAGACACTCTATCTATCTATCTATCTATCTATCTATCTATCTATCTATCTATCCACCTAATAGCTAGCTACTTTCAACATGGTTGTGGAGAATGTTTTGAAATTCATAATACAATTTGGGAGGTTGTAGACCTTCCAATATTCAGGAGATTCCAAAAATTAGTAGTTCAAGGTTAGTAGAAAAATAAGGCTACTCCTATTGGAAGACTTATTACTGAGAATCTGGTCTGATGTAAATATAGATTTCCTGTGGTGAGGCATTTCCTGGGATTAACTTTGTTTATATTAACTGAAGGTTTCTTAGCCTGGAGTCCACCCTATAAATCATAGGAAATTTTTTTTATTTGAAAGGCACCGTTGGCACCATAGGCTATGCCAGCTCTGCTCTGGGTGCGCCGAGCCAGTCACTAAGACTAGGCTTGGGGATGTGCACCTGTAATCCCAGTGCTGGAGAAATTGAAACAGGAGGCTCACTATGAGTCTGAGCTGTGTAGTGAGACCCTGTAGCAAATGCAATAAAAAAAAAAAGAAATAAAAAAAGAAAAGAAAGAATGGGATTCTTTGGTTGCTTTCACTGGATCTCAGCAAGTCTTAGAAAAAGTAATTTTAAAGCCACTATCACTAGATTATTCTGGCATGTGATTTGAAAAACTCTTTCTTTCTTTCTTTCCTTCCTTCCTTCTTTCTTTCCTTTCTTTCTTCCTTCCCTCTTCCTCTCTTTCTTTTGAGACAGGGTCTCACAATGTAACTCAGACTATTCTTGATATCATTATGTAGCCCAGACTGGCCCTGGAACTTGCAATAATCCTCTTGACAGCCCCCACCCACACCTCTGAGCGCTTGGATTACAGGTGTGCACCACCATGGCTGTCTTACTGTGTCTTTTTTAAAAGCCCAACTTAACCTTAAAGAAGATGACCAGAAAATCAATGAATACCACCTTTTGCATGATGGGGAAATTATCCAGCTTGCTAGTCAGTATATTCTGCATTCTGAAAAGCAATTGTAGGGGAGGAAGATGTCCTCCTACCACTTCCGGGTTCTTACATGAGCTCCTTTGCCAGGCCTAGGAAGTGAATTGTTTTTAGGAAGTGAAATAACACAAGTGATGATTAACAAGAAAAAAAAAATCACTCAGTTTATTAATTGTATGTATATATGGGCATCTTCACAAAAGAGTAAATTCCAAAGAAAAGATCAGAGTAAAATGATTTTGTACTTCTTAGACAAAAACAATAAATGTGTTAGGGAATGAAAGGACAAATAGACACCTGGACTATAGTTGTAAATTCTAGGAATACCACATGCATACTAAGAACTATGTGAGTGGGATGTCAAAGGTAGTGGAAGTGAATAGGTACTTGCAGGAGGGTATTTATTCAGGTTCTTTACAACCTAAATTGCTTATGTCAAGTTACTCAGGCTATTTCCTGGCCTAGGTATGGGAAGGATCCCTCTTCCCAAAAGAATCTCTATGGCTTATAGGAAATGCCAGGCCAAACAGCCTTTTTGAAGTCATAATCCTCAAATGATTGGGTCCTGAAATAATCAATAAACCAATTAGGCATTTGTGTCCTTAATGCCTAATAAATCCTGAGGGGATTTGACTGACCTTATCAGATACAAAAGTTACATTTTTTGTTCTATAGGCCTTGCTTAACCTTGGTCTTAACCATCCAGCAGAAAAGTATAAACACAAGGTATAAAAAGTAAAGCCATATTAATATGCTGAGCTGTAAAAGGCTCAAGGGAACAACTTCTGTCATAGCCTGTTCTTCAGATAACCCACTACTATTATGGGCTACCAGACTATATTGGATTATTTTGCTGAATTCACACACCTACAATATTTGAATGGCAAGGGAATACCCATCTCTGACAAAACTAAACAAAAAAGGGTTACATAAATGAAGGACCATGTTGTAATGGAAAAAAATACATATCTGTATATACAAAATAGTTAAGATACATATACAGCTACTTTCTCTTAGTTCAAAAAGAAGAAAGATTTGTACTAATAGTGTTTAGACAAGATATCATATCTGCATCTTGTACTATGAATAACTACTATGAAGACAACAATATGCAATGTATTAATTATTGTAACTGTCCTACTAACCTGTTTTGAAACTATCTCATTGCTATTTCTTTCTCAATAAAATTAATTTAACAAAAGGATCTTTTAAAGAAAAAAAAAAGACGATACAACAATAACAATAATAGCCTGTGTTCTTCAAGGCTGGAATTTCTTTCTGGAGGGCTGCTTTGTAACTTTTAATTATGTTCATTAAAATTAATAGGTCTAGGACTCAACCTCCTTAAACTTCTCCTTAGTCAAAATCAAGGGCCAAGACAGGTTTTCAGAACTCACTGCTGCCTAATATGCTTGATATAAAACCTCACACAAATCAGTTCATTGACCCTTATGACTGAAATGGTTGACTTTGAAGCTCTTAACTGGAGACTTGAAATGTTATCAAAAATGATCTAATTTGTTAGTCCTGAAATAAGCATTTGCTTGGGAATCAGGGGTCCTGAGAGTGAGTTTCTGCATAGCTACCTGTATGTGGGTCTAAAGTTTTCTAATTTATAGTCTCTTCCATTTCTTTTTCTTTTATTGTTTTTGGCAGGAAGGAGGGAGGTTTGAGACAGGGTTTTTCTATACAGCTCAGGCTGGCCCTGAACTCACTAGGTAGCCCCAGTTATCCTCAAACTGGAAACGATCCTCCTCCCTCAGCCTTCCAAGTGTTGGGATTACAGGTGTGTACCACTGTGCCTGGATCCCTTCCATTTCTTAAATTCTGTGGTTCTAAGCTTACTGTAATAATCCATGTATGTATATATGCATCTGTGCACATACATATTTATCCTTGTCCCTAAACAGTTTAGAATTCTTAGAAGAAAAATCTTGACCTACATAATTTTATTAATTATAATCAATCAATTTTTGTTTTCTCTTGAATCCTTATTTCTCTCATAATTATTTTCTTCAGTCAGGCACAGTAATCTGAATTTAAATTCCATTGGATGTTAACTACAAGACATCTGGTAAATGGTACCTTTTTTGAAATATGTGTGAAAGAGCTAAGAAGTGAGATGAATTTGTAAAACTTAGTATTTAGGACTGAGATTATAGTTATGTCATGGATTGTTTGCCTAGCACATTCAAGACCCTAGATTTGATCTCCAGTATTAAAAAATAAAATTGAAACAAACAAAAATGAGCAACTTGAAGAATCAGAATATAAACATAATAGGTGAGAGAAATGATTTCAGAAGACCAGTGGAAACATATATATCTGAATGAAATGTAGACTCTGCTCCTTATTAGCTGTAAACCTCCTTTTTCTCATATATAAAGTGCGGAAAGTAATGAGAATTAAAGTAAATAATGTTTGGCCAGTCCTGGCATTTGAGTGATTCCCAGGGCCCAAAAAGGGACGAAGTTTCCAGAGCCCTGAAGACAAAGGATAACACATTAAAATATGGACTCATTTTCCATTCCACCTTCATTGGCCGAGCAGCTGCCAAGAACAAAGGCTGAATCTCCCTATACCTGGCAAACAAGTGAAGTCAGTACTGCCTCCAGAATATATTTCTTCTCTGAGGTACCCACCAGTGTGTTTGGGGAGAAGCTTTGAGAACAAGTTGAGGAGTGCCTGTCCTTCTACGATACTGGAGAGACTCCACAGAAGAATCTGGATGTTATGAAGGAGGTGATGGTTCAGGCAGAGGAAGCCACTGTTGAAATCACCAAGAAGCTAGAGAAACAGGAGAAGTGCTTGAAGAAGAAAAAGAAATGGCTGGCTGCACTGCTACAGAAGACAGTAGTACTCCAGAGGAACATGAGGAGACACAAGAAAAACCCAAAAAAGAAAAAACAAAAAAAAAAAACAAAAAAAAACAAAACTTGAGCAGGTGCCACAGGAGAATGGAATGGATAGTCCATCAGTCTCTATTTTCAAACCCAAGAAAAAGAAATCTTTTTCCAAGGAGGAGTTGATTAGTAGTGACCTAGAAGAGACAGCTGGGGGTAGCCCAAGTCTACCCAAGAAGAAGAAATCTTCACCCAAGGAGGAAACAGGTAGTGAACCAGAAGAGGCATCCAGAAGTGTCCCCAAGAAAAAAAGAAAATTTTCTTCTAAGGAAGAGCCAGGCAGCAGTGGGCCTGAGAAGGCTGTTGCCAGCAAAAGAAGTTTCAAGAAAAAGCTTCAAAGAACATCCCAGGAAGATTAGAATGGACATTCCCTGGATAGGAGTGGGGAATGCCTCAAGGTGACGTTTCCCATCCCATGCCTTAAATCCCAGTCAATAAAAAAAAAAAAAATCCACAAAACAAATAATGTTTATAAACACTTTAGCACTTAGTAGGTAATAAGTTTTTGGTTCCTTTTCAGTTTCTATTATAGGCCATGTTCTGATAGAGTATATATTGGCAATGCTATTCAACCAGATAGAGCATAGGTTGAGAACACAATATATCACAAGTAATTTTTCTTTTTGGTTTCTTATTGACTGGATTTTGTTTGTTTTTCTTTTCTTTTTTTAACAAACCACTTTTCAGAGCAGTTTTAGATTCACAGAAAAAATGCCAAATTAAATTTTAAATGCAAACGTTGATTATGTAAAATATTTATTTCAGATTTCTATTTTCTATTCCCAGGCAAGTTTACATGTCTCCTTCTGCATATCAAAAAGTGGAACCTGGCATGGGGCACATGCCTGTAATCTCAGCACTTGGGAGGTTGAGATAGGAGGATCACTATGAGCTTGAGATCAACCTAGGCTATAAAAGTGAGCACAAGGCCAAGCCAAAGTGCATAGTAAGACCCTGCTTAAAAAAAAAAAAAGAAAGAAAGAAAAAATAACATTTACAAACCAGTGTCTTTTTTTGAAAATCTTTTTCTTTTTTTCATAGCTAACAAGCTCTTACTACTAAACATACATAAGGCCCTGGGTTTGATTCTCAATACTGCAAAAGAAAAATGAAAGTTTTGGGGCTGGGGAGATAGCTCAGTAGAATAAGTGCTTCCTTGGCAAGTGCAAGGTCCTGAGTTCAATCAACAGTACCACACACACACACACACACACAAAGTTTTATTCAGAGACTATGAGGTTAATTTGAGGACTGAAGATCAAGAATGTGGTGTAGCACCTTGGTTGCCTCTCCTCAGAAGCAAAGCCCCCACACTGGCCCTTGCTGGAGTCCTAGACTGTCCTCTGGTACATGTGCTCGGCTTGGCAAGGCAGAATGCAGCATTCCCTGAACTGGACACTGAAGACTGGCTGCCCCAGTTTCTTTCAGATGTCTCAGCACGTCTTGGACTTCCCAGGCTAATTTTAAACCAATTCATACAGCTGATTTTAGAGGAACAAGGATGAGGCTGTGAGCGTCAAGGAAAACAAAAGCGGTTAACCATGGATTCTTATATGCAAGCAGTAGTGCCCATGTTGGGAAAATAAAATTACTTGAGTGGAGAACAGTGAATCAGAAGCCCTGCTCTGTTTCTGGCTAGAGTGTCCTCCTCTGTTGGCTTCTCAGCTTTTCTTTTCCCTCATGGCACAATGGCATCATGTCCTCAGTTAGTGATTCCAGTTGATTGTGGTATTGTATATGGTGAGGTTTTTCCTGCCAAAGTTTACAACATAATACAGAACTATTGGAGCTGGGGAGATGGCTCAAAGGAATAAGTGCTTCCCTGGCAAGCAGAAGGGCCTGACTTCAATTCCTGGTTCCGCAAAAATAAATAAATAAATAAATAAATAAATAAATAAATAAATAAATAAATAAAATATATATGAAGAATTACTACAGAAAAGAAAAAAAAAAGTGATATAGAGCATCTCAGGCAGGACTTTGGGCTGCCTCTTAAAAAATTTCTAAAGCAAAAAGGCAACCTTTTCCTTCAGGGCTTTGATTTTCACTTAGAGGGAATATAGAATAGATTTCCTTTTATTTATCTATTAAATCAAAATTTATTTTTTACTTTTATAGTATACATTTGCCAAGCATAATGATTATGTTCATTATTAGAGCATAATCTTGGTCTTGGTCAGAGGTCCAAGGTTGTGTAGAACTGGCTTTTGGAATTTTAACTTTTATATAATTTCCAGCTACTGTCATAAATGAAGAGTTAAGTCCTAAAATCTTTTCCCCAGGCCAAGATGCATTGTAACTAGGGACCATGCTTGAAAGAAATGTGAAAGTGCTTCTTGTGAAAACATTACATAAACAACATCAGAGAGAGTAATTTCTCCCTGACTTTTGAGTTTATTTATAGACTCAGATGACTCAAGCCTTAACAAAACGGGCCAGCAGAGCTGCCTTGTTGGCTCCTGTCACTGTATTTCCTGTAAGGTTTGCCCTCTCTACTGTCCTCTCATGCTTGAGAAGTCTGGCATGTGGAGAGACAGGAAGAGTTCTTATGACAGAGACTGTGTTTCTTTAGAGAGAGCCATCCCATTTGCTCCAATATGGATGTATGCTGCTGATAACAGTAGAGTCATTTGAGTAACACATCTGGGTGTGATGGCATGTGGCCAAAATGTCAGACCTCTGGGAGGCTGAGGGAGGAGACTCCCAAGTTTGAACCTCACCAGATAGCTAAGCAAGACATAAAAAGGGTGTAGAGTAAGGTGTGAGGACTCAGAGTTGAATCCCCAGTAATGCAAAACAAAGCAAAAACCTGACTGCATCCCTAAACCCAAGTCACAGGCATGCTCTTGAGTTCTACTGCTCCCAAATGACATCTTGTTTTTTTGTTGTTTTAATGCTCCCAATGATCTCTCATTTTTCTGTAAATAGTATTTCTATATTTAATTTTTTATTAATATATTTGCAATACAATTACATTCATTGTGGGGAGCTGATGCATGTTCATAAAATATTTCTTAATTTCTTTTTAATGTTTTTTAAACTTCTGTTCAAAACTTATGTTTTTTGGACTTACCTGTGGAAAGTATCACTGATTTCTTGGTATTTATGAGATTTTTAAAGTCTAGTTTTCCTTGATGAGCATATAATTATCCAGATGGTAGGGGCAGTCTCCTTTGCAAATCAGACTATACATTGATTGGGTGATTACAATATGTGCTAAAAACAAATTCAGAGTTGGAAGGTCTACATTGAGTCTGGTTTATGATGTGTAAAAGTATGCTCAGTGGACTCTTTTTTTCCTTTTTTCTCTTTGCAGAGCCGGGGATTGAACTCAGGCCCTTGTGCTTGCCAGGGAAGCACTTATTCCACTGAGCCATCTCCCCTCTCCCCTATGATGTATAAAAGTATGACAAAATGTTTCATTTCTCCAGGCCTGTTTCCTTATCTTTAAAATGGGGATGATAATGCTTATCCTAAAGACAGCTAAATTTTTTGTTTTTTGTTTTAGGGAAGGATCTACAGAGTGTTCAGGGTCTCACTACCAGATCAGACTCTTAGTGATCCACCTGTTTACAGCCTCCCAAGAGCTGGGATTACAGGCTTGTGCCACCAAGCCCAGTCTCAATTGCCTTCTCAGCATGCCCTGGGGATGAGGCCATCACAGAAGGCCCAGGGATCAAATCCCCCACCCCTGCGCCTGCTTGCAGATCCTTTAATTTGCTGAGCTATTTGGCTGGCCCAACAGCTAAATTTTTTTCAGGATAGGTTCTCTATTTTTTTTTTTTTCTTAATGTATTTTTTCTTAATGTATTGTGTACTCACTACACAGCTCAGACTCATTGTGATCATTGTGTTTCCAGCCTCCCCAGTGCTGGGATTACAGGTGCGAGCCACCACGCCCAGTCTTGTTCACTAGCTCAGCCTGCCTGGGGGCAGGGCCGGTGTGGTATGTGGTGCCAGGGATTGAATGCTGGTCCCTGTACTTGCCTAAGCAGGCACTTGGCCCACTGAGCTATCTTGCTGGCTCATGGGGTCCCTACTTTTAATGATATTAAGGCAATAGAAAATCTGAGCAGTATGGTAAAGCATTACAAATAAATCTGTGGTTTTAGAAAATAAGCAAGATGTAAGATTTCATGTAATCTGCAGTTAAATATTGTTATTTAAATGTTAGACTTAGTGATGTAGAATTGCATATGCATAATTGTTATCATTCTATGTAGTACTTTGTTCTTTTTTAGTTTTAATTTTTATTAGTACATGTGTGCAGTGTATAATGGTTATATGCATTGTAGGGAGTTGGTACATGTATATAACATATCCAAATTCTTCATATTTCTCCTCTTTTTTCCTTTTTCTCCCCTCTGTCCATGTCTTAGTGCCTTTACTGTTTGCAAAAGATGTGTCTCCCTATTTCCTACTGTTTTAAAGACAGCTAACAAGAATTTACTGAGCCCTTTACTATGTGCCGGCTGCTGTGCTGTTTTAGGTGCATTTTTTAATATAATTATACTATCCCTAAGATACAGTGCTAACAGCCCCATTTTAAAGACGGAGACTGAAGGTCAGATGTGTTCAGAGATGCTACATAACTTGCAGGTAACATAATAAAGGAAGCAGGATTTTCAACCCAGATAATCTACTACCAGAAACCAAGCTCTTAACTTCTGTAATACTTTTATGATTTAGAAGCTCATGGTACATGTATAGCAAATGAACCAACTTATGCAAAAATACTATTGCACATTGAGACACAGCATGGAGCACCCAATAAATACTTTACTTTGCTTCTCATTCTCTGAATGCTCACACTCTCTTCTGAGTATGTTCTTTTTTTCTTAAACATTTTTTAGATCATTTATTTATTTGGTACAGGGTCTTGTTATGCAGTTCAGATTTATAGTGATCTTCTGGTCTCAGCCTCCCCAGCACTGAGACTACAGGCATGCACCACCACATCTGGTTCTGGGGCTGGCATGCCATGTCCAGGTCCTTGTGCTTGCTAGGCAGGTGCTTAGACTGCTGAGCTATCTCCCCAGCCCACTTACTTTCTTTTAGAGAATTCTTTTCCATGAGTCTCACTGACCAGTCGTCAAAGTTCTTTTTCTTGGATGGGAGTCAGCAATATATTCTATAGGTAGGTCCAGCGGCCATTAGGTGGAAGAAGGAATATAATGTGTCAAGTTCTTGCTCTACCTTCTTCTGATGTTTTATACTTGTGAGCTGGGAGTGATTGATGTGGGTATAGCAGTCCAGCTTGTCCTGAATGGGGCCAAGACCCATGGGGCTACTCCTGCACTGTTACCTGTGATCATCATTGCAGTGACTGGCTGTCTCTTTCTGGTGGCCTTTGTAGGTTGCTGTGGATCCTGCAAGAAGAAGTACTGTCTTACAAACTTCACTATCTTCCTGTCTGTTAGTGGCGGTGGCTGCAGTCATTGCTGGGTGTATTTTTAGAGACAAAGTGATATTAGAGCTTAATAAGGACATCTGGCAGAGGATGCAGATCTACTCTCCAAACAATGGCATAGCTTCATTCCTGGAAGAATTGTAGGAAGAGTTTAAGAACGTGGGACTGCTAACTACACAGATGGGGAGAACATCCCTAGCATGGTCAAGAGCTGAGTTCCAGTTTCCTATTCTTGCCAGCACCACTGCAGGCTGTGGAACTGACTTTACTGTGCATTCAGTCCATATCGAGGGCTATGTGGACGGGACTAGGGCCTGGCTGAGGAGGCATATGTGTTGCCAGATGCAGCAACTCTGGGCATTGCTTTTGTAGAAGTCCAAGGAATTGTTGTTACCTGCTGCCTTGTGAAGAGTATACAAAGTAGTTATGAAGTAACATCTGAGTCTAATTACTTTAGTCTTAGGAGAGTGAACTAGAAGCCTCCAGCTGAATCATCCTTCAATTCAATAGTACTATTTTTTTTTCAGACCAAAGGGGCGGGGGAATAAATAAAAGCTTTACTGAAACTGTGAGGTGCCACAATTTTTTTTTTTTAAACTTACCTTGTTAAGATGATTTTACTCCTAAAAATGGTTCCATGTATCTGTTCCCCTTTGGGTAATAAGCCAATTAAAATACTTTCTTTCTTTTTTTTTTCCTTTTTTTTTTTTTTTTTTTTTTTTTTTTTTTTTTTTTTTTTTTTTTTTTTTTTTTTTTTTTTTTTTTTTGTTTTGTTTTGGCCACTTTAAGACAGGATCTTTCTTGCTATGCAGTTCAAGCTGGCCTCGAGCTCACTTTGTAGTTCAGGCTAGTCTCAAACTTGCACTTCCTCAGCCTCCCAAGTGCTGGGATTATAGGCATGCACATCCATAAACCCCTGACCACTGCTTCAAATCTATTTTGGAACAAGTCAAAACATACATAAATATTTAAAAGCAAAGTAACAGGTCCAGAAATGTTGCCTGTCTTGGTCAGGGCACAAAGTGAGTAGAACCTATTAGAGAACTAGAATTGCAATAATTTGATTTCATACCAGTGTCTTGTCAGTTTTATTTGTTTATTGCCATTATTTGTTAAATTGAAGCATGCAGAATTTCAATGACAAAAAAATCTTAAAAATAATGATCTCCCCAGATATGACCTAGTTCCTAGGAATTAATTAATTAGTCCTGTCAGATTATTGCTGTTTCAAAAACAAAAATTGGGACTAGGGATGTAGCTCAGCAGTTAGAGCACCTCTGGATGTGTTAGGCCCTGAGTTTGATCCCCAGGTCTCACTGGCCAAAGAAGTTTCCTTTAGTATTCAGATCTACAAAGATACCCCTTCTTATAAGGATATTTTTCTCCAAATAAAAGTGCAGTGAGGTCAGGGATATAGCTCAGCAGCACAGTGCCTGCCTGGCAAGCACAAGGTCTTGAGCTAAAAAAATAGTACAGTATGCTCCTTGCCAAAATGAAACAAAATAAAAATCCTCTATAATCTCATCACCCGAAGTAACCATTTATTTTGTTTGTTTTTTGAGCTACAATCTCAGTGTGTAGCCCAGGCTAGCTTTGAATTTACAGTGCTCCTCTTGCAACCTCCCACATGCTGGGAACTCAAAAGCAACCACTTTTATATTCTAATTTTTATTTATTTATTTTCTATGTATATATATTTATTTTTGCTTTATTTTAAAAAGCTTTATCAAATTAGTTATCATAAACAGATTAACAGCCAGACTAGCAGACTAACAAACATATGAAACACAAAAAACAATTATATTGGGGCTGGGAAGATAACTCAGTAGAATAAGCGCTTGCTTAGCAAGTGCAGGGTCTTGAGTTCAATCCCCAGTATTGCAAAAAACAAACAAACAAAAAAAAACCCAATTATATTAAGGAAGGAATACTTTAAGATATATTTGCCATGCTGGTATAATAACTTTTCCCTCTCATTGTCTTATTTTGCACTCTATTTATATATTGTATTTCTTGTATAAGAGAAATCAAAAGCTTCTTTGGTTTATTTCACTTAACAATATGGTCTCAAGGGGCTTTTTTTTTAACAAATGACTCAACATTATCTTTGTGGCTGGGTAAGTACTACTCCATTGTATATAAATACCACATTTTCTTTATCCATTCATCTGTTGATAGACATATAGCTTCCATCAAAGATTTAGCTATGATGATTTGTTCTGCTATAAACATGGGTATGCATGTATCACTGCAATGTGATGTCTTTCACTCTTCACAGAGGATAGCTAGAAGGAGCATAGCTGGATGAAATGAAATTTCTAGTTTTAATGTTTTTAGGAATCTCCATGCTGATTTCTATAGTGGTTGTAGTTTACATTTCCATTAGCAATGAAGAAAGGTACCAGACACACATGTGCAAATACACAGAAGAAATAAAAATGGAAATGTACAACAACAACTAAAAAGAATTGAGTTAGATAGTTAGGGAAAACTGAATGGCATATGCTGCAGGGTATTAATCGGCTTTTCTTCAGGATGGTTAACAACCTAAGTTCACAGATCAAAATTGGAGAAATAGAAGAGCCACAAGATCAGCCAACATTTTGGCCCTAGCCTTTCAAGGTCAGCGAGTTGTGCCCCAAATTTTCTGATCAAGGAGATTATGGAGCCAGAGAGGAAAGAGATTGATGAACTATAGTGTGCCTGGGGAGAGTCACATGGAGAGAAAACTTTCTCTCAGGCTCTTACAGAGAGAAAACTGGTCAAGCATTGGCCGTGACTCATCTACATGGCTGACACAGACAAAGGATCTACAGAGTAAGGTACAGAATTACAAGATAAACCCTGAGGGGACTTCACTGAACTCATCAGAAACAAAAGCTACATCTTTTGGTATATAGGTCTTGCTCTATCTTGGTTTTAACCATCCAGCAGAAAAGTATAAAAACGAGGTATATAATGTGGGGCCATAATAATAAGTTGAGCTGTAAATGGCTATAGTCAACAACTTCTTCAGATAACTCACTATTATTGTGGTATGCTAGACTGTGTTGGATTGTGTCACCGAGTTTAAGCACCTAAATTGGTTTAATGACAATGGAGTGCCCATCTTTGACAGGTCTAGACAAAAAAAGGGGTATACAAAGGAAGAATTATGATGTGTGTGTATAAACAGTACAGTTAGGATAAATATGCCATGCTTCTGCATAATTCTATGAGAAGCAAGATTTGCACTAATAGTGGATGCACAAGCTATTATGTCAGCTTCTGGTACTATGGACAACCACTAGGAAAATAACAAGGTAGAAAGCATTAATTATTGAATCTATGATATAATTCAGATATAAAAGATAAGTAAACAGCTACACTCTCTTAATTCACTGATTAGAGACATCTGCTATAATAATGTCTGTAAGTATATCATGTATGCACCTTGTACGATACGAAAACCATTTGCAGTGCATTAATTTATCGAATCTGTCCTGTTAATTTGTCTTGAAACTATCTTATTGCTATTTGTTCTTCAATAAAATTTAAAAAAGCAATGAAGAAAAGTTGTTTTTTTTTCCCTGAAGCCTCTCCAGCATTTGTTATTCCTTGATTTCTAGGAGAAAGCCATTCTTTCTGTAGTGAAATGGAATCTCAGTATTCTTTCAATTTGCATTTCTTGAATGGCTAGCAATGTTGAATATTTTTTCAAGTATTTACTGGCAATTTGTACTTCTTCATCTGAGAAATATCTACTTCAGATGCCTATTTTTGACTGAGTCTTTAAATTCAGAGGAATCATTTTTAAAGTTCTACATAGTATTAGATATTAATCCGTCGAGGAGTAGTTTGCAAAATTTTTGTGCTATTCTATGTGTTGTGTCTTCGCTGTTTGTAGGTCCCTTTACTGTGCAGAAGCTTTTTAATTTGATGCACACCCATTTAGCATTTTTTTTAAATAAAGAAAACTATATGTTACAAAAAATGCAAGGAGGTGGATTATGTTACAATTTTTTCTTTAATACTCTGCCATTTTTCTCCTTAAAAACATGGATTTTCTCTATTCTTATGGTTTGCAATGGTGAACACTTCATTTTGGCTTCTAAGCAATTTCTGGGATGTTCCAAAAGAGAATAGTTAATTCTGTTTTGCAACCAACCAGCTTCTCAGTTTTATAGAAACCCCAGACTGATTTTTTTTTTTTTTTAATGTATTTGGTACAAGGTCTCACTACATAGCTCGGACTGTGATCCTCCTGTCTCAGCCTCCTCAGACTAGGATTATAGGCATGTACCACCAAGTCTGGTCTTGGTTGCTGGCTTGGCACACCTGGGGTGGGGCTGGCATGGCATGTAGTACCAGGGATCAAATCTGTGTCCTTGCTCTTGCCTAGGCAGGCACTTAGGCTGCTGAGCTATCTCTGCAACCCACCCCGAACTGAATTTGGCATATGTTCCATGCATAGCCAAAGCTCAGAGGCATCTAAATCGTGCCTTCTCCCTTGGTACTTTCCACTCTGTGCTAACCATGTAGTTCTGGGCTGCACTATACCAATGTGCCATAGAGGGATAAAAGGACCTAAATTTCATAAGCATTCTGCTCTCCAAACCACTGCTCTGAATTGCTCACACCCTGAGTGTGTGTGTGATTGGTTTGGTAATCACTGTGTTTTTCTGAATTTTGAAAAATCCAGCGAGGGAGGAGGATTTTCAGCAAGTCACAGTTTTTTGGACTCAGTTTTCTTGTTTGTACATACGTTTGTTTGCATGTACATATCTATTATTTTTGTTGTTGCACAGGGCATAGTGTTAGTTTAGGCTGGCCACGAATCACTAGGTAACCTGGGCTGGCCTCAATACTCCTAAGTGATGTTCTGCTTCAGACTTTTGAGCGCTGAAATTACAGGTCTGAGCCATCATGCTCAGCTTTCTGTTTCCTTATTGTAAAACTAGACTCAGGAGGTTTTCGAGAGGGTCACATTAGATTACACATACAAAGATGCTTTATGAAGAGTGTGATTTCAATATCTACTAATAACGATAATTCTCATTATCTCACTCTGGGCCTCCTTTCTTTCCAGTCACTTGGCAGGCCCCATAAGTTCAAGGACAAAATTACGTGGCTAGGCATACCCAACTTACTTTTTGTAAAGTGTTTTGAAATTCTTGCATGAAAACTACTGCCTAGAAAAAAAAAAGGTGTGTGTAACTTCCTTTCTGTGACACTCAGGTCTTAAACTCAGGACGGTGATTTGATCGGTTTCTCAGCATTCAATCTGCTGCAATTTTATTCTTTTCCAGCAGTGTTTTATTGCTGGCTGGGCTATCGGAAGAAAGTTTAGGTAGGTCACCTTTCCTTTAAATGGGCCAAGATACCAAAGACGACTTTCTGTCCACATGGAAAAGACCCCTGTCATATGTCAGTAATTATTTATCAAGCCAGGAACTGTCCGGTTGGGCTCTTTGGCTTGGGTCAGTAGTTGAAGGAAACATAGATAGAAAGCCCATTCTAAAAGGATTTTAGGTATCATTAGTCCGAATCACTTTTTAAAAAATGTAATAAAGGAATAAGATTTGAAGAGTTTGACTAGACAAAACGAAGAAGGGCAGGACTGGAGTTGGACTCCATAAAACCATAGAACCCAGGACCCCTTAGAGCACCTCTCAGAAACTAAAGCCAAATTAACGTAGCACAGGTAACAGGCACAACCAAGGAGCTCGGGAATGAGACCCGCTCCGCCCGGCTCGGGGCTCGCAATCCCCTGGGCTCGCAATCCCCTACGGCCTCGCCACTTCCACTTCCCCGGCGGCTTCACCTAACCCCGCCCCGCCAGGTGGTACCGTCGCTTCCTGGTAGCCTAATCTCCCTTCCCCCCAGGCGGAACCAAAGTGCTTCCCCTCCCGGGTCGGCCGGATCTTTCTTTCCCAGACTCTCAGCAGCGGTGACTCGGCAGCCGCGTATAGCGTCATCACTGACAGCCCCGACCCTCGCTACGCTTTGCGTCGCTCTGCCTGGAGCAGTCGCCTCCTCCTTTGCAAGTAGTCCTCGGCGGGGTCTGAGTTCTTAGGTAATCCGAGGGAGGAGGTGTGCGAAGTTGCAGTCAGGGGACGCGGGACCGAAAAGGAGAGTGAGCTAGGCGCTAAAGTTTCTGCTGTAGTGTGTGAAATTAGTTAAAACCTCCCTTTCTCCTAAGGATCCCTCCGCCTGCAGTAGCGGTGGTGCGGCCGAGGGAGCCGCCATTTTGAATGTTCGGTTCCTCCTGCCTCTGCTGCCGCCGCCCCCGAAGCTGCTGGTTACATTCGAGGTTTCTGGCCGGTGAGTGTCACTCGCGGCACAAAGAGCATATTGTTTTTTTTGCTCCGCCGCTGTCGGGGGCATAAGGCCGGAAGCTTCCTGTCAGTCTCTGGGGTCCGGTCCTGGCCTGTGGGGGGTGGGAAGAGAGGACTGGTTGAACCCGGAGGGGCCCGGAGCCCTAGGGTTGCTGGACTTTCCGAGGGCTGGCCCTGGGGCGCCTCGGACCCGGACCTTCTGTGCGACGCGGCGTCCCTGGCCACGGCAGTGCCGGCCTCCTTGAATCCATTGACTTTCTCAGGCTGCAATCCTCCTTTGAAAGCTCATTGAGGGACCTGGGATTCTGCGGGGCGGGCCCCACCCCCGCGTGTCCTCCTGGGAGCCACGTATCAGCGTCTTGTGCCCGGGTCAGGTCTCTGGGAGGACTCCCAGCGTTTCCACATGCTCGTTTAATCGCCTCCTGACCCTGCAATGCCGTCCTGTCAGAGCCGGACCTCGGCCTTGCCTCCTTCCAGCCTTCCAACTAACTTCTTACCGATTTTTTTACCCTATAAATTATTTATTTATTTTGGCAAATTTCAGACGCGACTGTACTGTTGTTGATCCTCTTTTCAAACTCCTGGCCCTGCGGACGTCAGTTTCCAAAGATTCTTGCCGTTTGCCACAGTCGGGTTGCTTGTGCTTTCCTGTTTAGGGCTTGGGCACAGATCCGTCTGAGCCCTGTGCTGAGTGGAGTGGACTTAAGTGTTTGTGAAGCAAATTCAAGGAAAGAGCTGTCAGATGTTTTCTCCTTTGTGGATTTCTTTTCTGTGCTGAACATGGAACTTTTTGGCATTTACTGACAGTTTTGTGTTTTTCTGGGAACTATATATTACTGAGTTTGAAAATGATGCATTTGATGTAGGTAAAAAAGCATAACTTTTGGGTTGCTATAGGGATTAACACACACAAAAGAGACTGACTTAGTGATTTTAACCAGGTGTTTATACAGATTTTTTTTTCTTACTGAACCTAAAAATAGTTGTATGGACTATATATGTTGTTTTTTCTTGGGTAGTTACGTTTTAAATACTTAATACCACTATTTCACCTGTATACACCTTAACGTAATAATAGGTTGCCTTGTTCATTTTTGGTCTTTATTTTACTGTATTTTTTTGGTTGAATTTTAGGAGAGGTTTGTTTTTCGCTTTTTGTACCAAAGACCAAAACCAGGGCTTCCGGCTTGCTAGGCAAGCATTCTGCCACTGAGCCAAATCAACGGCCCCTATACATGAAAAATAGATATCTTCAGGTATCCATAATCATGCCACTTTTATTCTATTCTTAATGTACTTTCAGTGTATCATGCATGAATAAAAAGCATGTCACAATAATTTACTATTTTCTACATTTCAAGTTAGGTAACTGTGATTGAATCAGCTTATTTCATCTCAGGCTGATGTTTTAAATTTGCAAAAGGGAACTTAATTGAGTCTTGAAATTTAAACTTATAACTTGAACTGATTCAAGTCTTTTAATATTTTGTAACTTTTTAATAATTATAAAAATATAGATGGATTATTTTTATCAATTATTGAAATAAGACTACAGATAATTTTGTATACAGGTCATAGGATGTCTCAGAAGACAGAATGTTTTTTAGTATGCTCTGTTCTTGTTACAGGTCTTAGGGAGTGAGTCTATTACTCTGAGGCTATGGAATTTTCTTTTGCTTTTAATTATCAATGGGGCATGTTTGTAATTTTTGCACTCTAGGAGGCCGAGGCAGGAGGATCTTGGTTTGAGACTAGTTGGGGCAGTTTAGCAACTTTAGTGAGAGGTTATCTCAAAAAAAGAAAGTGCTGGGTATTTAGATCAGTATGAATAACAGGTTTAATCTCAGTACCACTAGACAAATGAATAAGAGATGGAAGTTGGGAGGTATAAAAAAATTGAGATGTGTTATGTACATACCAATTCAAGGGGAATATAATTATCTACTGTAAATATACTAATAAAAATAAAAGTTCAAATAAAAACAAAAAAAATCAGACACTTGAATATGGAATACTTGTTTAAGCAGGTCCCTGTCGTTTCCTAGTACAATATTGTTTGTGACTTACACTTTTTAGTCACATTGGAAGATGTATTAAATATGTTATTTAGTTTATGTATAATGTACTGTTGACGTGTTCATTCATAGCAAATTTGCAGTTCACTTAGAGATAGTATTCTTTTGTCTTAAATTACTAGCAAAGTGCTACTTTATACATCGTTAGTTGATCAGCACCTATAGAAATTAATACTACCTTTGAGAGCTAATTAATATTAATGACTTGAAATTTAATTTAAGGACTTGAAATTAATATTAACATTTAGGGAACACTGTCTTTGGGAAGAGTTCCTTGGTCTTTGAACCAGTCTTTTTCTGTCAACAATTCTTTATTTGAGGGTGAATTTTAGAGTGAAAAATATAAAATATAGACATTGACAACAATTTCCTGGTGTTGTTTTACCCCAGTATTATTTATTTATTTATTTATCTTTGGTATATAGTCTCTCTGCACCTTCTGTCTCAGCCACCCCAGTGCTGGGATTACAGGTGTGTGCTACCATTCCTGGTTTTGGTGGCCAGCACAGCAGGCTCAGGGTTCTGTACAGGGGATTGAAGCCGGGTCCTTGCTTTTGCCAGGCAGGTATCTAGACTGCCAGCCTATCTTCACAGCCCCCAGTATATATGTATATTTATTTATGTATTTCTTTTTTGGCTAGCTCAGCCTTGGCAGAACTGGCACAGCATGTGGTACCAGGATTGAACTATGATTCCTGTGCCTTGCCTAAGCTTTCCTAAGCAAGTGCTTTAGACCTCTGAGCTATCTCGCCAGCCCTAGTATTTATTTTTAAAAGAGGTCTTAAAAATGAGTGACCTGCAAACAACAAAATCCAGGTTTTTAATGAATGTTATAAACTTAAGACAAATCTATTTTAACAGAATTTTTATTAGTACATATTTGCAGTACATATGTTTACATTCATCATGGGGAGTTTGGTACATGCATATGACACATCTTGATTCTTTCTACTTTCCCTTTGCTGTCTCTTTCTCCTTATGTAAATATAAAGTTAATTTCTTCCAAAATTATTTTAATTAAGATAAACTGGGAATCTGCATATCAAAACGGATCTTCTCAGTGCTTACTCTCTTTGTTTTTCCCTTTTCCTTTTCTACTTGAGACAGGATCTATGCAGTTTAGGCTGGCTTTGAGCTCACTTTGTAGCCCAGGCTGGTCTCAGAACTTAACAGTGATTCTCCTGTGTCAGCCTCCCAATCTTTTATTTTCATTTGAGGGGTATTTTAAAATTTTGTGACCACAGCAGGACTTGACATCAGAACTTTTAAACTGTTAGCTTCAGAAAATGTGAAAGTATTTCCTACCTTCAAATAGCAGCACCTTGTTTAGCTATTTTACATACTATGATTTAATCTTCCATTGTTTCATGAACTGTGTTCTGTTTTCTGTTTCTTTCATGTTGTTGTTACATTTAGTTTTTTTTATGCAGGATAATATTACAGTAGCAAGCAGTTTTAAAATTAAGAAACCATAGGATTATATAGCTTTTTTTTTTTTTTTTTTGCTTATAAGTTTTGAAATTGTTTCTTTTCAGAATGTATTATGAGCTGGGGTTGGTGGTGTATACCTGTACTTCTAGCACTTGGGAAGCTGAGGCAGGAGGATCACTTAGTTTGAGGTCAGCCTAGGCTACACAGTGAGTTCAAGGCTTGTCTGACCTACATAGTGAGACCCACAAACAAAAGGATTAGGATTTTTCCAGGTGTCTTTTGTATAGAAAGCTTTATTTCAAGTAAGGTAAGGAAGAGAGTAGGGAGAAGAACCTCCCCCTGGAAAAACAAAACATTCAACCATAAGCTTCATTCCCTACCCTTTTTACGTTTTTTGAGACAGGTCTTGCTAAATTGCCCAAGCTGACCTGGAATTTGAGATTCTCCTGCCTCAGCTTAAGGGTAATTACCAGGATAAAAAAGGTCATTTTTTTCCTTGAAAGTATAGGAAAAAGTTCACTTATTCACTGAACAAATAACACAAAACACTTAATTTGGTTTTTGGTTCTGGTTACTACAACAAACCTGTCGAAGTTGGAACGGTCTAGAAGTAGAAACAAAAGAAAACTCCAGCCCACACTTGCCAAACTTGTTGAAGTCAGCATTAGCTAACACATTAGCATAAAAGGACAAATTTAGGATAAGATGGTTAAAATGAGAAATGCTGTTTTCACCAGGTCCTTGAAAGTTTTGCCTTTTTAAGAAAGCCTAAACAGTGCATCAGAGGAGCAAAGTGAATAAATTACAGATATTAGCAGTGAAAAATTTAAGTAGATTTAGAGGGAGAAGAGTTCTTTTTAAAGACTGGAAAAATACACATGACCCTTGTACTTTATGAATAACTAAGGACATCTTAAAGGCAAGTCGGTTTTTATCCCCCTTTCTCTGATACAGCACAATGGTCACAGTGTAACCTGAGAGGAATTTGCTTTGTTAACTTTAGCTTGTTTGTTCTATGTATCTCTCTCTATTCCTGATGTACTGTCACTGGCTTTTCAGCTTGTCAGGTTTTGAGGTTAGTGTTTCAGATTTCTGGGAGGAATATGTATAACAAAGACTTGATGTTAGATTCTAGGAGCTGTGCTTTCTCTTCTTTAAAAGCTTTTGGATTAAAACTAATATTGTTATAGAATAGATTTACAATTTGGTTATAAGATCTTTTTTTTTTTTGGCAGAACCAGGGATTGAACTCAAGCCCTTGTTTGCTGGTAAAATGCTTATCCTCTGAGCCATCTCCTGGGCCCTTTAAGATCTGACTTTTGTAAATGATTATACAGTTATACAACTCAAAGTAAAAGGGGTTTCATTAGTATTTTTATAGCTCAAGTTAGTGAAGCTATTTGCTAAACCTCACTGTTGAGAAATTGTTGAGTTTCAGGTTGAATAAAAGATTTAGAGCTCAGTTTTAAAATTACATCTCTTGTTTTGAAAAATTTGAAAACTTTTGTTTTGTGTTTTGAGAGAGTTTCCTCCTTCCTCAAGAGTCCTGGGATAACAGGAGTGCACCACCACACCAAGCTCTTGTTTTTTTTGCTTTGTTTTTGAGACGTCATTGTAGTTCAGCTGGTCCTCCTGCCTCAGTCTCCCAAGTGTGCATGACCACCCTCAGTTTGAAAATTTTAAAGGAGAGGTTTATTTTTGTTTATGAACATTATTGTTTTAAAATATGAATTTATTAGTTTGAGATGATAGGGAAGAACTAAGTGAAAACAGGTACACTGTACAGAGTTAATTGTTTCTTTATAAATGATGGTTTTTTTTTTTTTTTTGCATAGTTATGAAAGGGAAAACATAATTGTAAGAAAGAACTTTTTCTCTGGTTGTTGTGACAGGGTATTGCAATGCAGTTCAGGCTGGCCTTGAACTCACCTTGTAGGCTGCTCTTGAACTTGCAATGGTCCTTCTGCCCCAGCCTCTGGAGTGCTAGAATTACATGTGTGCACCATCATGCCTGGCAGACCTTTTCTGATAGTATCTAATATATGACATTTTAAAATGTCACTGTAGTTTGCTTAGAAACCTCATGATGGAAGCAATGCATGGTGGTTAAACACTTACATGGTGGTTACTATTTAAGGAAGTACAGATGGGGAAGAAGTATTTTACACACTTTTTTTCCTTTACTGTTAGGGTGTGAACCTAGGGTCTTCATACTAAGATACATTGCCAACTTTTAAAGTTGTTAAAAAAATTTTTTTTAGACCATATCTGGCTGGATTGTTGGTTTGCCCAGGCTGAGCTTAGACTTGTGTTCTACTTGCCTCAGCCTCTGGGAGGGCTGTGATTACTACCCCCCACCCTAAATCATAATATATTGAAGTTTTTGCTGTTCCTTGATTACTAGTTTTCATTCTCATTATACTTATTTTGTTTATTCCTAGAATGCTTTCCTTTCTTTGTTCCTCTAGAGAACCCGTTCTTCCTTACTTTGTACCTCCAGGCATAGGAGTGTAGCGGGTTTTTTTCTCCAGGCAAAGGCATGGAGCAGTTCTTTAGTACTTGGTGAATTTGTCTTGTGTCCTTCCCCCATGAGACGTTCCAATTTATTATATTCCTATACAGAGCACAGTTTTTATGCACAGTGGTTACTTGGCAAAATAGGTGTTACATGTGGAAATAATATGGGAAAATTGTTTTTCCTTTCTGATGTGGTAATTGGCCAAAGGAAGATCCAAAAGCCATTGCTTGAGTTATGTGAATCTATTGTAGATCATTTACTCGTGGCTGTGTGTTAAGTGAAGTTTGTCATAGAAAATAGAAAACTTTATTTCCATTACTTTTTAAATTGCCTTATGCTGAATTCTGGAGTTAATCCTTACATTTTCTCTTTGTCATTTAGAGGTCACAAACTTCAAGTGGTAACAGAAATCTTTTTTCACCATCTTTGTTTGTTTTGAATATCTATTATGTAGTTCATTATGCTGAGAAGAATGCAGTACATCGTGACTGTGAGCCTTTTTTTCCAATAATGGAAATACTTGTTAGTTTGGTGATTCGTTACTGACTCCCTCATTTTTTTTTTTTAGACAGGATTTAACTATGCAGTTCAGGCTGGCCTTGAATAAATTTTATAGCGCTGGCTGGCCTCAAACTCACAGCAATCCTCCTGCCTCTGCTTCCTGAGTGCTGGGATTACAGGCATGCACTACCACATCTTGTATTTTAATAATATACTTTTATCATTTCAAAATTTTTTAAAAGAATTTTTTATCCCTAAAATAATACTGTAATTTTTCATTATAGTAAGTAAAACAAACAAACCTAAAGATCTTGTCTAAAAAGCTTTTTCCTTAAAAGCCAGGTATGGTGGGATACCCCTGTAATCTGAACACTCAGGAGGCTGAGGCAGACTAGCCTGGCCTACAAAGTAAGCTCAAGGCCAGCTTGTGCTACATAGCGAGATTCTGTTTCTTTCTTTCTTTTTTTTTGGAAGAACCAGGAATTGAACTCAGGCCCTTGCTCTTGCCAGGGAAGCACTTATTCCACTAAGCCATCTCCCCGGCCTGAGACTCCATTTCAAAAAGACAAAAAAAACTCACCAAAAGCTTTTTCCTTTAATCCTTTGTAATATTACTATTTTACCCATATTATGGGATCATTCAATATTGTTTTCTGTGTTATATACTAGATAAACTATATTAACAGATGCATATATTTAGATACTCTTTGTTTCTACAAAAGAGAGCTCAAGCTATTATATTAATAAGCCTTTTTATTTATTTGATTTTTTTTTTTTTTTTTTTTTTGATTGTTTGGATACAAGGTCACCCTATGTAGTTTAGGCTGGTGTTGAATTCCCTAGGTAGCCCAGGCTGGACCTTGAACTCCTAGTGATCCTCTTGCCTCAGCCTCTCAAGTGCTGGGATTACACACATGAGCCACCATGTCTGGACTTTTAAGCATAAGTCAATAAGTATAATTCTATTCTAGTTATTTTTCTTTTTGAGATAGGGTCTCGCTCTGCAGTTTGGCTGGCCTTGTGTTCACTTTCGTAACCCGCAGGCCAGTCTGGAACTTGCAGTGATCCTCCTATCTCAACCTCCCAAGGGCTGGGATCATGAGCTTTGCCCCAATGCCTGGTTCCAGGGTGGCACGGTCCTTCCCCAGGGATCTGGGCTGGCATGGCATGTAGGGCCTGGGATGGAACTCTGGACTTTGTGTTTGCCAAGTAGGTGCTCATGCTGTTGAGCTATCTCTCAGTCTCTGCTTTGATAATAAAAACAGCTGTGTTATAAGGCTTGTGATTTGTATACACTGTGATTTGTTTGGCTATTTTTCTGGCTCAACTTTGTCTTAATTTTAATTTCCCAATACTGAGTTTAGCTTAATATGCTTATTGGCATATTTATTTTATTTATGTATTTTTTGTACCAGGGATTAAACTCGGGATCTTGTACTTTACCAGGCAGGTGGTTAAGCTACAGAGCTATGTCCATGGCCCCATGGCTGTTTGAATTTCCTTTGAGAATTGTCTGGTCATGTGCTTGGTTCATTGTTTTAAAGTTGTTTTTCCCCATATTTCATAGGTGATATTGTAATATTCTTTGTGCTGTGGGATTTCTTGTCCTTCATTTTTCTTTTAATCTTGTGTCACAGGCTTTTTTTTTTTTTTTTTTTTTATTGTCTTTTTGAGGCAGGGTCTCATTATGCAGTTCAGGCTGGCCTTAAGCTCACTTTGTAGCTCAGGCTGGTCTCAAACTCAGGACAATCCTCCTGCCTCAGCCTCCCAAGTGCTGGGATTACAGGCATGTGCCACCACACCCGGCTTCACAGGCATTTTATAGTAGTCATATGTGCATCTCTTTTTCTCTGTGAGTTCTCAAGCTGTTTTAGAAAGCTCTTCTGAGGGCCAACCAGATAGACCAGCCAATTAAAGTGCATGCTTAGGCAGACACAGGGACCAGGGTTCAATCCTGGCTGCCATGCTGGTCCTGCCCCATGAGGCGTGCTAAGGTGGCTATCAAGACTGAGCGTGGTGGCTTGTGCCTGTCAGGGGGATCACGACAAGTGAGACGTTGTAGACCCTGTACTAAATACAAAAAAAAAAAAAAAAAAAAAAAAAAACTTCTCTGTATCCAGAATATGCAAATATTCTCTTAAATATTCTTTTTAATATTGTGCCTTAAAATATGGTGTGATGATCTTTATATGACTTAACTTTGTGTATACAGAGAACCAGCTATATATAGCAGGACTAAATAAACTCTCAATGAATTGACTGACACTTGTCATATGTCACATTTTTGTGTTTGTTTTGGTTTTGGATGTTCTGTTTTCTTATACCGTTATTCACTATTTTTGAGTAGAAGTTTATTGAAAGTTAGTCTCTTTTTTCTTTTGAGGCAGCATCTCATTTTGGAGTTGAATTTGGAGCGATCCTTCGTGAATGCTGGGATTACAGGGGTGTGCCACTAGGCCCAGTTTGTTAACTCATTTGTGTAGTTTTTGTTGATTTGTTTGAATTTTGAAAGGAAGTTATATACTTAAATTATACGTGTTCATTACTTGAAAGGTGTCAGAAAATGCACAGAAATTTTTTTTTTTTTTTTTTTTTTTTGATATAACAGAACATTTAATTGTATCAGACTTCCATCAACCATCCAATGCAGTAAATGACAGTCATATTGGCCACTTCCACTGGCTGGCAGGAGGCTCTTCCACTAATGGCTCCCATGGTTTCCACTGCATCATTTTCCTTGCTAGACTTAGTTCACTTTCTGCCTGAAGAATCACCTCTTCTACTTGGCCAAGCTGAAGTCGGTCTTCTAATTTTTTAACATCTGGT